>LPNX010520575.1:34270-78041 GCA_001517045.1 Pseudotsuga menziesii | reverse complement strand
TTTTGATGCTCTTGATATAAAGAGCTCACTTGAGAAGCATTAGGAGCATTCAGGACAGTTGGAGTGGAAAACAACCACACCGGTAGCCCTAGGGTGAATCCTGGTAGATTCAAAGTGGCCATCAAGGGAACACCAACATTCCCTGTGAGAGGAATAGGACAAGGAGCTCCCATCATGGGGATCTCTTGGTTGGTGTTAGAAGGGGTGCTAGCCATAGTTTCAAAACAAGAGACAAAGTTTGAGGTTGATGGTCAACCAAAATTACAAAGCAGACACCTAAAGGCCCACTAAGTACAGACAAACCACACAACACTCACTAAAAAATTCCTAAAGTCCAAACAGACAAACAGGTATAAGATGTACTTTCCAGAAGAAAGCTGATGAACGATTACTTGGCGTCCTTGAGGTGGTTCTCAGGCACAAGCGGAGGAATCATCCACCACCCTCCTGCACTTTCCACAAGGGTTACCTTCCAAGCCCGTCCAAGGTCAACCAGAAATAACCTTCTGGTGTACCTGTGTATGAACCCTAGATGTCAAAGAGACTAGAGGCTACCTTAACTAAATTGACAGTCTGGGGGGACAGTCGTCAGCTGAACTCGTACGCATGGGTAGGGTAGCTGAGCCTGAAACTCTGTCTAGAACAAAATCCCCAGATGCGTAAAAGTCCTGGGTTATGTTTTGACAAGGATTTGGAGGGTTATCTCCTCTGTCCAAGCCTCCACACGGCCTAGTGCTTAACTCCCGTTTGAGAGGAGCTTCCCAGATACAATCAATGTAGAAAAGGATTTACCTAGTGATAGGCCAACTACGTTTGAATTTAACACTTGTGGGGAATTTAAACTCCCTATCCCACAAGTATAGCCTGAGCTAGTTGGTGTATGACCCTATAAAATAAAACTTACTAGTAAATTTTAAAATTATATCGTTTATTTTAAGGGCTGTTATTAGTCAGAGGGTAAATGGCATGAAACTTATGTGGTGTTTTGACTCAAAATTGAAACAAAATGACTAAGAAAAGAGAAATAAAATGCAAAAATAAAAAACTATTCTCTTATATTTTCAAATCACTTGAAAGCCAAAAAAGAACAAACTCTTTTTATATTTTTAAATTTTTCAAAAACAACGCTATGCTATGCACTCTAGACTAAAAAACTAATCTACATGCATATAAAGCAAAACATGTGTTTTTGTATTTTTCTTTTATAAATGCAAAAGAAAAATCATCCTATCAACTAATGCAAGCAAGTACTGTAAGCAAAGAAAATAGACAACTACTCTACACCCCAAAAACAAACCCTAGGTTTCCCTAAAGTTAGGATATAACCTCTCTTGAAAAGAAGGCTTACAAAGGTAAACAAGCCAACAACTTTGGAATGAAGAGACTAAGCAAAAAGACTGACATAAACAAAGGTCAAGAAGTCCTAAGTATCAATCTAAACCTACAAACGAAGGCTGCTCAATACCTTGTCCAATAAGGTCAAACCAAAGAAGGAGGTAAGGGGGCAAGCAGTAAAAACTAGTATACATTCTTTTTAATTTTCTTTTATAAAAGCAAAAGAAAAACTACCTAAAAACTAAAAGCATGCAGATAATAAGAACAAAGAAAAATGAACTCTACTATACAACCACCAAACAAATTCTAGAATGCCCTAAATTCAGTATAAACCCTACTTGGAAGAAAGGCTTGCATAAGAGAGAAGACAACTATTTTGGCACGGTGAAGTTAACCAGCAAAAGAAGAAGGAAACCAGCACCAACAAGATTCTGAAATCAGCCAAAGATCACTAACAGAGGCTGACCAAAAAACATAAGCCAAAAATCTAACCAAGTAAAGGAGATGGGGGAAAGAGCAAAGAACAAACCCTAATTGTATAAAAAGGCTTACCACATAGATAGAGAACAAGCAAAAAGGATGACACTAACTCCCTAGAGTCATGCACATGCAGAGGACCCTAAAAGACCTACCCAAAAAACCTTCAAACAGAAGAAGAATCACAAAAGAGGAAAAAAACTGTTTAAAGGGGCATTCACGACTGTCGATAAGTGAAACCCGCGAATGAATCGCGACTGTTTAGTATAGCAACCCGCGAATGCAAGCAAGTATTCATGACTGTTCAGAAGAGCAACTCGTGAATGGGTGGAAAAATTCCAAAAAAGGTCAAAAACCACCTTAAGAAGGCAGGGGAAGTGTGCTATCAGATTTATAAAGTGTTCCTAAGTGGCAAGAAGGACCTGAAACAATGCAAAAGGCTGAAAGAAATAAAGAGAAACCCCAAACAGACAAGGCTATCCCTAGCGGAGTCGCCATTTCTGTTGTAAAGGAAAGTATCCTATGGCTAGGGTTTAAGAGGCCATCAACGTACTGGGGTTGAAAGAGAGATGCACAATGTTCAGCAAGCATATATAAGGAAGATCAGAGATGAAAAAGGTCCACACCTGAATAACTGAAGGCTGGTCCAAGCTTTCTCTTCAATCCTCTTCTTGCTCCTCTCGCTCCAAGAGACCTGCAAAACAAGTTATACCTTCCTCAAACCATTATGACCACATATAAGACAATGATAATCAAATGAATATGAAACAATGATCTGAATAACATTATAATATGATCATAAACAGAGATTCAATCACACATTGAACAATTATTTGGGAAGAATAAGGACATCACATCTTTATTAATCTTGAAAACAAGTACAAATATACCTTCTCTTCAAGTTTGGCACCTCACGAAACCTTGATTTGGTTCTGCTGCTTCTCTTCTCCAAAGAACTCAGCCTCCAAGCTCTGCAACACAAGGGGAAGACCTCCAGGGCAAAGGTGTGGGAAAAAAGAGTCCCGATTCCGCCAGCATAACAATGCAGAAATCCAAGTCCCCTTTCATGGACCTCCCTACCTCTATTTATATGCTTAAAGAAGAGATAGGGGCGAATACAAAGTAGTTACAACTGAAGGAGTCAGTTGCATAACTACCCAAACTAACTCAAAAGGCATTTTTTTATGTTTTAATGTTAAGATACATATTCATGACTATGAAGGATGACAACCCGCGAATGATCCGCGTGTTTACACAAGAGAAACCCGCGAATATAGCCATTCGCGGCTTGTAAAACACAAGAGTCGCGAGTGATTCACGAGTTGCACATAAGGAGAGTCGTGAATACACAAAGCAATGCATTGTTAAGGTATTTTTGGGCATTTTTAGACTTTGGTGTCTTCTGGAAAGTTTTAGGTAACTGAAATACCTTTCCAACAGTGTAGAGATGAGTTCAAACGGAGTTACAGAACTCAAGATATGGGTCCTCCAAGATAGGTGTTTTTTTAGTGACTTTCAATGACTTTCATGAAGGGTCATCATGGAAATGTCGACATGCGACGAGATCATGGGAAAGTGGTCACAAGCAGAGAAGTGTCATTTTGAGCTATAACACCTACACTTGGGTTACTGGGTTGGTGACTGGGTTGTTTCCTCGATAGATGGTCTATAATTGTTCTATTCACATAACGAGAACCAGATTTACACTGAATGGATAAGCCACCTTCCTGCCAAGAGTGTTGAAACAAGTTCGAGCACTTGTGGATTTGGTGCATTTCAAAGAATTCAATACAAAATTATTCCATAGGTCTACATTTTGTTCGATTATGTCCAGTTTCTTAGAGCTCTCCACTGCATGTTTTAACTTCTCTACTCTTTGATGCATTTTTGCGCCTGAATGAGGGACAAAACCGCTCCAATGAAAGGAGGCATTCATTGGTTCTTGTATTAACATTAACATTGTTGTTGGTGTGGTGATTGAACTCCCATTGGTATCATGTGTAAACTTTTGGCATCAAGTTAAAGGTGTTGTTAGCATCAATCCAACTATCAATTATTGTTTAATCATTGATTAATTAATCATGATTATTAGTTATAAATATTAGTTATTAACTATTAATTTGTTATTAATAATTGTAAAATATACCTCTAGTTGTTGCACTAGGTGGTTGTCTTAATTAAGTAGCAAATTTACCTTGGTAGCATTGGTGTTAGAGGTTATACTTGTATATTGACCCTCCTTAACTTACATCCATATTGATTTTTTGCAAAAAATATGGAAGAGAAAGAAAGATAGAGGTGGCTTCCCTTTGGTAAAATGGAAAAGGCTTTCCAAGACAGAAGTTATGGGGTTTGGGGACTGTATAATGTCCATCATTTTTAGAAATCCCCATCTTTTAAGAGCATTTATAGTTTCATACCTTGCCTATGTTTATAGGAAAATCTAATTAAATCAAAATACCTACACCCCTTAGAGCAGAGAGCATTGGGAAGTGTATGTGGGAATCCTTATTAGGGAATTATAAAGCACTCCTTATCACTATCTATTGGGCATTATGGAATGCAATAAACAACACTCTCGTTGAGAACATGACCTACTCCCCCCTAGATATATTTCATTAAATCATATATTCATATGATGTAATTTCATACATTCCTAGATTAAAGTCATCAAGATAAACTGGAAATATAGAGGTATATCAATCTCATCCCAAGGGTTTTCTCAATGGGGCAAGTCAAGTATGCCTATGACCATTTGGTGCAAGGGGCATTTAATTTATTTATATTTTTGTAATGTACCTATGATGGATAATATCGGGTACCTATGGGGGTTAGAGAGGGTATAATGGTATTCATTGAGGTCATTTGTAGTAAATAAGGACCATGAAGTGTGAAAAGAAAAATTGTAATAAGGATTACTATAGGGTTCTACCTACTACAAAGCTACTTCTATAGAAAGTATCTAGAAGGATAAATATAAATTATAAAGAAGTAGAGGAAATGGAATGAGATTTGTTGTGAAGTATATTGGATGTAATAATTGTAGCAAGAATGTGGCTCATGGAGTGATTCCTTCCACAAGGAATATTTAATGGTGTCACCCTTCCTTAAGGATTATTTCCATATTCTTGTGTTGATTCTATTATGGATGTGTTTGTGTTTATTTATGAAGTTTAAGAGTTTATTTTGTTTTTGATACAATTTTTGGGTAAGGAACATAACACTTTCTCATAATTACTCTTTCAAATATTACTTTGACTATCATAGTGTTGCAGTTGCAACAATTTCCCAATTTTTTAAAATTTTTTTTGACCCTCCTTTTAATTTGATCTTGTCTTGGAGTGTTTGGATTGCTGAACTTTGTTTTTTCCCTCAGCTACATTTTGGATTGTTTGAAGTTTAATTGAGGTCAAACTATTTTTCCTTCTTTTAGAAAAGCTGCTTTTTGTCTGCTGATGTTTTTGACTTTGGAACTTGAAGTTCTTGGATTGTGTATAATTTCCCTTTTCGTTGTCAGAAGTCTATTGAACAGTGAATCGGGGCTGTAGTTCTCTACACAGCTGCCATTGTGGAAGCTAACTAATGAATGACCTGATGGGAGTCATGTTTTTCACCGATGGTTTATCTCCTTTGTTTATTTTTCAGAAACGTTCACTTTTTGACTTTCGGCGTTGTTTTGGTTATCACCGTCGGAGCATTAGTCTTCTATATCACCGTCATTTTGGAGGATAGATAGAGAGCAGGGCGACAGATAGTTTTTTATTTCCTTCGCCGATTACGTGGTTTTATTGGTTCAAACCTTTTTGCTTTACGATGACTTTCGCTATCCGAACAGTTTTGACTATCGATCGGGGGTGCTAGTCCTTTGCGTTGCAGACACGGCGACATCATTGAGCCTTTGGTCACTAATACATAGCCCTCAAAGCTTCCGATCGTTGATGATTTTTGTTATTGCGGAACTCGTTGTCTGTTCACTTTCTGCCATTGAGTCTTTATAGTAAACTATCTCACCGATGATTAGTGGTTCCGATCTTCAATGCATGGACGACATCTTTTATTGCTTTATTTTGCTGATGTTTTATTGTGCCCTGAAACCCTGAGTCTTTGTGGTTTCCACCGTTGCGGCAGCTTAGTGAACTAACCATCCGACGTATAGTTTTTTTGATCATCGATGAGGATTTTGTCAGCCTTGTGCTTAGTTTTTTCCCACCGGCAAGGATTTCCAGCCTTTTTTTGTGAGCTTTTACCATATTTTATGGGCGACGAAAGTTTTCTATTTTTTATCAAGTTAAGGTTTTCACGATGAAAATGCAATATCGGGCTTCACATTTGATGCTTAGTTTTATTGATAGTATGGTTTACATTTTTTTTTGAAAGTTAGATGATCTTGAATGTTGTCCAGATTAATGATGAGTTTTTTGTTTTAATTGCAGACAGACCTAGAGGAATTTTTAGACCCATTTTGATGATTACTGCTTCAAAGAAGACATATATAAAAGACAAAGCAGAATCGATAGCAGCAGAGCCCCAGGCTTGGAAAAGGTTCATTAGTTATCGAGCTGGTCCCTTTTTATGAATTACTCATAGGTCTTAATCTGAAATGTAATGTATTGTATAAATAATGAGCACCCACTAAAAGACAAAATTGTGGGACTAAACGGTGGAGGGAGCCCAAAGGTCACCCAAGGGGCAACCCAAAGGATTTGATGGTTTTGTATAAATATAGGATAATTAGATCTAAGAAAGGACTTTTTACCAGATAGATTTGTGAGAGCATGTTGTAAGAATAAATATTTCCTTTTGCAATAAGAATTACAAGTTTCCTCTTGGAGAAAGCTTGGTGGAATGTTTCAAATGTTGTGCTATGGATTTGTTGAATGTGAACTATTTTGTTTTTAGTTGTTGTCCATTAACTGTGAGATCGTTCTAACTATTTGAACCTATATTCTTGTTATGAATGCGCTCTAGTTTATTCTATGAAATTTCCACTATGAGTAATGAAGGATTTTCATAAACAATAAGCTATCTTGTTGTTCATACATCTATAAATGTTCATGTGTTTTGAAATAAGTAATAGCTATCTGTGATTTTTCTTAATGCATGTGCAAAATACATTACTCATTGATAAATCATAATCTTTCTCCCTAGGGATAGGTTAGATAGTTAGTTTTAGTTTCTTGCTATGTGTGATTTAGATGCGAGAGAGTTAAGCCTAGAGGCAAGAACCTGCACATCACATTGTGACCGCTCCTCATATTCTCTATCAATCTACATTTTTAGATAGGCACTTGCATATCATACTTAAATATAAAAAACTAAAATATACACGACGGACAGGTTTGTAACCATTAAAACCTTTTATTTTTGTTACTTGACATATGGTATCCAGACCGTAAATAGGACGAATTCCCCATACCAAACAGTAATGGGCTAGTTGGAAACGTTTACTGGGGAAAATACCTAACTGTTGTTGCTTGTGATTTTCCAGGCCTCAATAGTCCTTGGTGCTAGAAAGAGGGAAGCTAGTGCATGGCTGGTCGAGGAAACTTATTTCCTTGAAATTATTCCACTGGTAACAGTTCTGAGAGCAGTTTGTTTCCCAATCCAATTCTTGAAGAGAAGGGTAAAGATCTTTTGTATCCTTTTGATAACGAAGTAGTTGATGATTTGAGAAGAATTACTAGGGATTATGTGAAGAAGATCAGAGGATTATTGATTATCCTTGCCTTACCCAAAAGAGAATATCGGAAGAAATACTACCCTATGTTGGAAGACGCAGTGTTGGTTGTAGATTTTGAAGAACTGGTAGAAACAACCTTACAGGAAGTTGTTCAACCTCTAAATCAGTTGGGCCTAGATACACCTTATTGTTCACCTGTTCATACCCCTATTCACTTAGCACCTCATTCTCCACCCAAAATCATGGAAAACGTAAATGCAAATCAACCACCAAACCCACCAAATCCACCACCTTCTTGGAGGGCTAGATCAACATTAAACCTAACACCTCCTTTGTATGAATTACCTCATGATTTTGAGAAAATGTTACCTAAGTTTGACCCAAGTGAAAATATTTTGGTAGATGATCATTTGCAAAGTTTTTACTTGGCTATAGAAGGACTGCGGGTTGGAGAACATGAAGATGTAGTCTGTAGATTGTTTCCACATACCTTAAAAGGAGCAACAACCTCATGGTATTTTGCTGTGCCTGCAAACTCAATCACAAACTGGGACACATTTGAAAGAATAGTTAGAAGTAAATATGCATTCCAAAAAACTCATGCAGCATTAATGAAGGGGTTATGCACTTTAAAGAAATAAAGAAAGGAAAAAGTGCATAGTTTCACTCAAATATTTGTTGCTTATCTAAAAAAAAATTCTGCAACTAATAAACCATCTAATAAAGTTCTGAGTGAATACTATACTTCAGCTCTAGGGCTTGACTTGGATATGTTTTCCAAGATGTCAGTCAATCCTACTTTGTCAGAAACTTATGAAGAATCTAAGAGGGTGGAAGCTGAAAAAGAAAGCATAGAAGATTATCCGGAGCAGTTGGGAGAAAACAATTTTGGTAAGAAAGCATTGTTACTGACTAAGCCTAAGGATGAACAATCACATGACTTTGAAGGGATGGTAAAGATGATGTTGAAGTTATCTAATAGAATAATAGACTTGGAAAAATAAAAGGAAGCTTAGAAATCTTATAAGCCTTACTATAAGAGGAGAGAAGAAAATAATCAATCTAAATCTCCTCCACACCGTCCTGCATCAATGAATTTAACAGAGGTAGGTATGGATAATTTTTGCACCTTTCATCAGCAGCCTCATTTTGAAAAAAAATGCCCCCAATGGTTCAATTCAATGACATTAGTAATGAATCAGCTATTGGACTCCAAACTAACAAAAGTTGATGATGAGGAAGAAAAAGATAAGAAACCCATAGAAAAACAAGAAGAGGATGCTCTGGTTTTATGGGACTGTGTCTTGATGTTTGATATCGAAGAACAAGGTGATCTAAAATAGGATGAGATATTGGAAACAAATGTGACAACAAGAAGTCAGGGTTTGATAAAAGAGGACAGGTTAGTACTCCCAAAAATTAAGAGACTTCAAGAGAATGTAAAGAAAATTTAGAAGAGCACCACAACTGATAAAATACCGGAATTCACCATTACGAGTCAAAATACAAAGAAAATCAACATGCCTGTTAATCCTGTTGAAGAGAAAATTGATAATGTAAAGAGGAATCTTGAAGAACATAAGATGGAGTATAATATTGTGGAAGATATTAAAAGGGTTAAGGCAAATATCTCACTGTTTGAAATGTGTAATGTGACTCAGCAGAAAGAAAAATTGTTAAAATCACTTGAAGTACTAGAGGAAAAGCTTCCCACTGACAATCAACCTGAAGAAGAATAATTTGGTGAAGCAAGTGTGGGAGGTAAGTCTAAATGAAAAACCCCACCATTTCTCCTAACTTCTGAAATTTTCAACCATAATGTGCACAACTATTTAGTAGACTAAGGGGCATCAGTCAATGTTATGCCACTTTCAGTCTATAAGAAGATAAATGGATAGCCTAAACCATCTAACTGGCAGGTTATTCAGTTAGACAGAATAGCTATGAAGGTAATTGGGGAAATGGAGGATGTTTTGATTCGATTATCTTCAAATGAAAGGGTATGTCAGTTCATCGATATTGTAGTAGCAGCCATACCTGAGGCTTATGGACTTGTTTTGAGTCAGGATTGGTTAGCAAAGCTAAATGGGTATTTTCCATTAGATTGGTCACATCTGTGGTTGCCTCATAACGGAAGTCCCAATCAAATAAAAGTATTAAGAGAACCCCACATGAAGCACAATGTTACTCAGTTGGAGGGTAAGAATGAACCAATGAATTCTATGTTGGGAAATTACATTATTCAACTTGAACCAGGAAATTACCAAGTAGAAGAAGCCAACGGTATACCAGACACACAGCCCGATCTCCTTCGAATTTCACAAGATGATGAATTTGACTGTAAAATAGTAGACTTAGTTTGAGATGTAATTTTTGATTCAAGTACAATAGAAGTAGATAGTTTTTGGACACTTTTTTTTTATGGATCTAAAACTTTGGAAGGATTAGGAGCTAGCTATGTCCTCATTGATCCAAAGAAAAATAAACATTTTCTTTCATGTAGATTAGAGTTTGAATATACCAATAATACAACCGAATATGAAGCATTAGTTCAGAGACTAAGAAAAGAAATTGAATTAAAAGTGGAAAATCTAAAAGTGTATGGGGATTCTGAAATAATTGTAAAGCAAATTTGAAATCAGATACATTACATTTCACCTCATTTAAAAGCTTACCAGAATGAAGTGTGGGATTTGCTTAAAAAAATTTATGCATTTAATATTGTATCCATTCCTAGACTAAAGAATGTAGCAGCTGACTATTAGCTACCTTAGCTGCCAGGCTTGTACCTTCAAATAACATATGTTCTATTGAATTACTTTTGAGGCCTTTGGTTCTAGACATGATTACCAATTTATGAGTTTTTGATGATGATCAACAAATCTTGGAATGCTTGATGAATGATGAAACCTTCAAAGGAGAAATAATCGATGATGAAGGAACACCAAGCTGAATTAAAATTCGACAACTTTATTCCTAAAGGATTCAGGACCTTAAAGTGCATGCTTGATCCAGTCAACAAACTCAAAAGGCCAGTAAATGTCAAAAGTCATAGCTCGTCCTTACAATTCGAGCTAATAAATTTGGGAGCTGAAGTTAAACCTAGATATGTAAATTTGGGAAAATGTTGTTCTCCAGGTGAAAGAAATAAGTTCATTAGTTTGTTCAAACAATACAAAGACGTGTTTTCATGGACATATGAAGATCTTAAAACATATGATACCAAGAATATGCAACATGTCATCCCAATTAGATCTAGAGTCAAGCCTTATCAACAACAATTGAGAAAAATGCATCCAAAACTGGAGCCTTTAATTCAGAGTGAAGTGAAAAAGTTATTGGATGCCAAAATTATATTCAAAGTCAAACACTCGGAATAGGTTTCAAATTTGGTGCCAGTAAGGAAGAAATCTGGAGAAATCAGGCTATGTGTGGATTTCAGAAACCTTAATCGTGCTTCGGATGAAGACAACTATCTAGTCCCACCCATGGAACAGATATTGCAGATGGTTTCAGGTTCTAAGTTATTTTCATTATTAGATGGATTCTCTAGCTATAATCAAGTATTAGTAGATGAAGATGATAGACTTAAAACTACATTCAGAACAAAGTGGGGAACTTTTGCTTACATAAGAATGCCCTTTGGACTCATAAATGTTGGAGCTACTTTCCAAAGGGCTATGGATATAGATTTCCACGGTCTGATTGGCCGTAGTGTTGTAGTATATCTCAACGATGTCACGATATTTTAAAATAAGAGAGAAGAACCCGCATTCCATCTAAAATAATTTTTCGAGCGTTGTCGAAAATATGGGATCTCACTGAATCTTAGGAAATGTGTGTTTGTGGTTATAAAAGGGAATCTACTTGGTCACGTTGTTTCTAAAAAAGGATCTCCATAGACCCAGAAAGGATCAAGGCCATATAACAAACCCCTTTACCCCATGACAAAAAAGGTATGCAATCATTCATGGGGAAATTAATTTTGTGCAAACGTTTGTGCCAGATTTCACTCAAATTGTTAAACCTTTGCAGCAAATGGTGAAACAAAGTGTACAATTCAAGTGGAATGATGTAGAGAAGAGTGCATTCATTAAAATAAATACATCTATTGCTCATGCACCATCTCTCAAAAGTCCAAATTTTGAAAAGGATTTTATTTTGTACACTTTTGCATTAGATGATTCATTAGAAGTGGTGCTTACATATAAGAAAGATGGGGAAGATGAGTATCCCATATCATTTATGAGCACTGGTCTGTAAGGAGTCAAACTAAATTACCCACCTGTCGATAAACAAGCGTATGCAGTTTTCAAAGCGGTAAAACAATTCAGGCCGTACATACTTAAAAATGAGACAAAGGTAATAGTTCCACACCCAGCTGTAAGGTCTGTTTTCATACAAAAGGAATTAGGAGAAAGAAGAGGCAACTAGGTAACATCTCTACATGAATATGACCTCGAATTCAAACCAGCATCCATCATTAAAGGGAAAGGACTATGCAAACTAATGGTTGAAGGTAAAAACAATGAAGAAAAAAATTGAAAATGAAGTTGAGTTACATATGATGGATGTATATCCTCTTTTAACAGCTCTAGATTCCTGGTACCAAGATATTGTTCATTACCTTCAGGAAGGATTGTTGCCAGAACATTGGAATTCCAAACAGTGAAGAGCGTTGCACCTTAAATTAGCTGCATATCAGATCATTGATGGAATTTTATTCAGGAAGAATTATGATGGAGTCCTTCTCAGATGCTTAGAGAAAGAAGATGCAAAAAAGGTCATAACAGAGTTACATGATGGGCCTACTAGAGGCCATTTTTCTGGAGATACGACAGCCCACAAGATTCTTAGAGATGGATACTACTAGCCCACACTATTTAAGGATGCGCATGCCCATGTCAGAAAGTGTGATATCTGCCAAAGGTGTGGAGGAATACAAGCCAAAGCAACAGGACCATTGAAGCCTATGATGATAACAGAACCATTCGAGCAATGCGGGAGTGATATCATTGGAGAGATAAAACCAAATTCTTCCTTGCAACACAAATACTATTCTGACGGAAACTAACTACTTCAGTAGATGGGTTGAGGCAATTCCGTTATGTAAAGTGAATGAAGATGCGGTCATGGATTTCTTGAAAGATAATATTATGACCAGGTTTTGGGTTCCAGTTTCCCTGGTTTTTGATAATGCTACTTATTTTTTTTCTATTAGATTAACTTCATTTGCTCATGAAAGAGGAATCAAGTTGCATTGTTCTACAAACTCTTACCCACAAGGAAATGGTTTGGCGGAATCTACAAACAAGAACCTGATTAGGATCTTAAAGAAACCTGTGATAGAAAACCAAAGAAGTTGGCATTTAGCATTACTGAATGCTCTTTGGGTTGATAGAGTCACACCCAATAATTCCTTGGGTGTGTCACCGTATACCTTCGTCTATGGAAAAGAAGATATTCTTCCTCTTAACATTATGCTTCCATCTTCCATAATAGCTTAGGAGTTTAGAGGCATAGATAACGAAATGTTACAAATTAGAATCTATAATCTCTTGAAGGAGGAAGAGTCTAGGTACAGAGCCAAAGAACATTTTAAGCATCAACATGAAGTAGTAAAATGATGGTTTGATAAACATAAAGCTGGAAAAAAGGAATTTGAAGTGGGAGATCTAGTTCTTAAGTGGGATCATCCACATGATGAAAAGGGGAAACACACGAAGTTTCAACAATTATGGGTAGGCCCTTTTTAGATTGGAGAAAAACTTGGCTCCTTAACCTACAAATTGCAAGATTTATAGGGGTGGGAAGAGAACTTAGCAATTAATGGTTTAGTTCTCAAACCTATTTTTCCTGATTTTTTGTTTTTGTTTTGTACATAAATAAACTAATTTGGTTGTTTGTTTTTTATTTGCTTTATTTCTGTTTGTTTTTTATTATATTTTGATTGATTTAAATAAAAGAAGAAAACTTTTGGTTGCATGGAGAGCATCAGAATTTAGGATTAACTAAAAAACTTGATTATAAGACTGTGTACTATTGTTTTATCTGAAAGAATGTATTCTTGTTTTGCAGTTTTGCTAAATGGCCATGAACACATTGAAGTCCTACTTAATCCCTGTAAAATAACTCAAGAATAAAAGGTCTGGAATACTATTTTGAGGCTCCATCCATCTCGCATTTAAAAATGTCTTAGGGGGTGACAACAAAAAACCCACGGAAAGGAAGCAGGGTAAACGGTATATTATATATAAATAATCCGATGCCAAGAATTGAAATCCAAAAGGTAAATAAGAGTTGAAAATATCCTAAGAAAGCAATATGTATCAAAACAAAGTACTGAACCATATGGATACAAGATTTCCAAAGTTCTTCCTCGTCCATGAGCTGAAAATTAAATACATATCTCACACAAAAGGACACTATGGATAGAGGAGCCTGAATAAAAAATTCAGAAAGAAAGGCATGCAGGATGACTCAAAAGAAAAGACAAAAGTCCAAAAGCACAAAAAGTGAAAAATGGCATGGGAATGAGGAACAAATGAATATTTATGTTTACCATATGTTACAATCCTGTGGTGTCCAATCTAGAAGCTACACGAAGACAGAAAAAAAATGAAACTCATATTCCTGGCCTCAAAAGAGTTATCTTGAATTTGAAATATTAGTTTCTAGTTTCCTAAACTGGACTATCATGAATGATTATAAGTACATACATTTACCATTTGGGAAATCCAGAAATCTAGAACAATTCAACATGTTGGTTTTATTGTCAAATAGTATATTACTTAAGGACGAAATTGTCCAGAGATCTGGGTTCACCAGGTAGTCACCAATTGTTATAGCTACAACAATTTCCCAAATATTCTAAATTTTTTTTGACCATCCTTTTAATTTTATCTTTCCTGGGAGTGTTTGGATTGCTGAACTTTGTTTTTTCCCTTTGCTACATTTTGGATTGTTTGAAGTTGAATTGAGGTTAAACTGTTTTTTCTTCTTTTCAGAAAGATGCTTTTTGTCTACTTATGTTTTTGACCATGGAACTTGAAGTTCTTGGTTTGTGGATAATTTCCATTTTCGTTGTCAGAAGTCTATTGAACAGTGAATTGGGGCCGTATTTCTCTACGCAGCCGCCGTTGCGGAAGCTAACTAATGAATGACCCGATGGGAGTCATGTTTTTCGCCGATGGTTTATCTCTTAGTTTATTTTTCAGAAACTTTCACTTTTTGACTTTTGGAATTGTTTTGGTTATCACTATCAGAGCATTAGTCTTCTATATCACTATTGTTTTGAAGGATAGATAGAGAGCGGGGCAATGAATAGTTTTTGTTTCTTTCACCGATTAAGTGGTTTTATTGGTTCAAACCTTTTTTCTTTAAGATGGTTTTCGCTATCGGAACAGTTTTGACTATCGATCGGGGAGGCTAGTCCTTTGTGTTGCAGACATGGCAGTAGCATTGATCCTTTGGTCACCGATACATAGCCCTCAAAGATTCTAATTGCTGATGATTTTTGTTATTTTGGAACCCGTTGTATGTTCACTTTCCATCTCTACGGCTTTCTAGTAAACTATCTCGCTGATGATTAGTGGTTTCGATCTCTGATGCATGGATGACAACTTTTACTGATTTATTTTGCCAATGTTTAATTGTGCCCTGGAACCCTTAGTCTTTGTGGTTTCCACCATTGCGGTGGCTTAGTGAACTAACAATCTGACGTATAGTTTTTTTGTTCACCGATGAGGAGTTTGTTAGCCTGGTGCTTAGTTTTTTCCTGCTGGTAAGGATTTCCCACCTTTTTTTTGTGAGCTTTTACCATATTTCATGGGAAACAGAAGTTTTCTGTTTTTTATCAAGTTATGGTTTTCACGAGGAAAACGTAGTACCAGGCTTCACATTTGATTCTTAGTTTTATTGATAGTATGGTTTACGTTTTTTTTTGAAAGTTAGAAGATCTTGAATGCAGTCCAAATTAATGATGAGTTTTTCGTTTTAATTGGAGACAGACCTAGAGGATTTTTCAGACCCAGTTTGATGATTACTGCTTCAAATAAGACATATATAAAAGACAAAGTAGAATCGATAGCAGAAGAGGCCCAAGCTTGGAAAAGTTTCATCAGTTACCGAGATGGTCCCTTTTTATGAAGTACTCATAGGTCTTAATCTGAAATGTAACGTATTGTATAAATTATGAGCACCCACTAAAAGACAAAATTATGGGATTGAACGGTGGAGGGAGCCCAAAGGTCACCCGAGGGGCGACCCAAAGGTTTTGCTGGTTTTGTATAAATATAGGATAATTAGATGTAAGAAAGGACTTTTTCCCAGATAGATTTGTGAGAGCATGTTGTAAGAAGAACTATTTCCTTTTGCAATAAGAATTACAAGTTTCATGTTGGAGAAAGCTTGGTGGAATTTTTCAAATGCTGTGCTATGGATTTGCTGAATGTGAACTATTTCGTTTTCAGCTGTTGTCCATTAACTATGAGATCGTTCTAACTCTTTGAACCTCTGTTCTTGTTATGAATGCACTCTACTTTATTCTATGAAATTTCCATTGTGAGTAATGAAGGATTTTCATAAACAATAAGCTATATTGTTGTTGATACATCTATAAATGTTCATGTGTTTTGAAATAAGTAACAACTATCTGTGATTTTTCTTAATGCATGCACAAAATACATTACTCATTGATAAATGATAATCTTTCTCCCTGGGGATAGGTTAGATAGTTAGTTTTAGTTTCTTGTTGTGTGTGATTTAGATGCGAGAGAGTTAAGACGAGAGGCAAGAACCTATGCATCACATTGTGACCACTCCTTGTATTCTCTATCAATCTACAGTCTTAGATAGGCACTTGCATATCATACTTAAATATTAAAGACTAAAATATATACGGTGGACTGGGTCGTAACCGGTAAAACCTTTTAATTTTGTTACTTGACCTACGGTAGCGAGACCATAAGCCAGACGGATTCCCCATACCAAACAGTAACGGGCTAGTTGGGAACGTTTACTGGGGAGAATGCCTAATTGTTGTTGCCTACGATTTTCCAGGCCTAAACCCATAGTAAAAACTAAGTTAAGTTACATGCCTTGAAACCTCTTTCAAAGTTGGTAAATGAAAATGATGTGGTAATACTCAAAGTATTCAGGTAATCAAAGCTCTAGTAGAATGAGTAAGAGGTGTTTTATGACTTTAAAATCTACTTTGAATCCCACTACTTAAACAAGTCAAGGAATTTGCTAGTCTTTTTCAAGTAATATATTTCTGCCATTCTTATAGCCAATACAATACAAAAGAAAATGAGTTGTCCAAAGTTGGTTTTCATGGCCAGCCTACTCTCTTTTTTTTAATGGAGGGAAAAAAAGTAGAAGGTGATTCTACCCTATTTTCATAATTTCAACTTTTTTAGTTAGAACATAACACGAATCATTTATCTTTGTGTTTATGTTGGTTTTCTTATAGGACATGTGGATGGATTTCTTTTCCTAGACCCTTCATTTTTATCAAGTTTCAAGTGCCCTTTTTATTATATTATTAAGGTATGAAGTGTGAGGCTATGATTTTTATTATTAAATTGTTGATTGTTATTGTCTATCCATTCGCAATTACACTTGTACAGGTCTCAATGACTTGATACACTTGCTTGCTCATTACCTTCTTATAGGGGCAATGTTAAAAGCTTATTAGTTCACCTTTGAATATTGTAGACAAAGAGTAGGCCCTAGGGGGTGAATGATAACATCTTATTAGTGTGTGATGTGTGTTTCCATGTGAATTCCCATCTTCTAGTATTATAAGTTGGGCATTTGCCTCTATGTTTTCAATCAATCTTTTACTATGTAAAATAGATATCATGGGAATAAAACATTGGTCAATAGTGTAGCGTAATGTTGGAATATTTGACAAGGGCCATATAACTTAAGAAAATAATTTCTTTTTTCTGTGAGAGATGTCCACTTATAATGCCAAAGATGTAAAAATATTTGATCCACTTCTTCAAAGTAACACTATGAGAATTATTGAAATGCTTGTTGCTTCATTCCCTTTTAAAACAACACCAAAATGTCCTTAAGAGTACAAACAAAGTTAACATTTGTGTTAAGATTGATATCCACTTCTTGTGCCTTGGATGTTCTTGCTAAAAATGAGGGTATGGATGGGGGGTTTTCCAAAACAACCTTGCAGGGTGACATTTTGGCATCACCATTGTTAACCCAAAAAATACCTCACTAAACTCTCCATGGCCTACACCACCCAACGAAACCATCTCACGACCCTCATATCACTCCGTTAGACCCCCACACGCTCAAAATAGCTTAAGGATGCAGAAAAGGGCTTAAAAACCCCAAAAAGGAGACTAAAATACTCTCCTAGGAGCTAAAGCCCCTAAAACGTGGCTAAAACCCTAAAAGGAGCTAAAGATAGGGAAGAAGGGGCTGAAAGCCCAAAAAAGGGGCTAAAGCCCTGACCATGAGCTTAAAACCCTAAAACCCCCCGAAAAAGGTATAAAAGAAGGGTGGGGGATCACTCTCAAAACACTTCTCCCTTGCATACTATTATGCTTCCCGTGGATGCCTTGAGACCCTTTGTCACTCAAGCCACCCACACTCGCTCTCCTCCATCTCCATCGAGCCATAGCTCCCCCATCCAAGAGAAGTGCTTCTTCAAGCCAGGGCATGGTGGCCCATTTCTACCCAAAGAGAAGGTATAACTTTGTTTTCTTGTTTTGTTTATTTTCTTAGTAGTTTCTTTGTTTTCTAACCCATGATTTAATTTGCAGGTTTATTTCCTAACTTGTTTTGCAGGTGTTTCGGTTTATTGTAGCTTAATGATTGTTTGCAGGTTATTGGAAGCAGAACCCTAACCTTTGTTTGCAGAGGGGCTCTCCATTTTTTTCCTTACTATTCTTTTCTTTCTTTACTTTCAATTTTTTCTTTTAGTCATTCCACATGCAGGAACCTACCCTTCTGTCCTATATACAGAAGGGAGCCATTCCTGCCCCTGTAGCAAGGAGAAATTGTTTCTGTCCACCCTGCCCTTATACTCTGAACAAAGAAAGTTTGAGTCTACCACAATCCCCCTTCCCCTGTTCAAATATTCCCCTCCCCAACCCAATCCCAACGCTCTGGGGGCACCTCCCACAGCTGAAAAAAGTGTTCACCACCTGCTAGCAATGATGACCGAAGAGGTCAACATGCAAACCAGATGAAATTAGTACGGTACCACCACCAAACCCGCTGAAGCATAAGCAACATCAACATCCAAAATAGTCAACCTACCTCTTCAATTACCCCCATTCCCACACCCCCCCATATGCAGAATTGCCAATAACACCATGACCAAAGTTGCAGTCAGCTATAGCACTATGGATGATTTGGCCAAAATGCCAACTTCCATGTCTACTCTTGAGGTACTTAAAACATTCCCAATGCAGCAAAAAGACTTACTAGCCACCCTTGGGGAAGTAGACCTGTACTAATCCAATTTTATCACATTCGACATGGAGAATGAGGAATCGCGCATGCCATTGATCATTGCCTTTCAAATCTCTGTGTCCATCTAGAATTTGGTTATGCACCAGTGCATAGTGGATGAAGGGGAATCCACGTGCATTATGTCTACCTTGGTTTGGTAGAAACTTGGATCACCAATTCTACAACCGTCCTCCATAAGTTTGCGGGCTTATGATGGACATCCCACTAAATCCTAATGAATTCTCCCCCATGTCCCCTTCACATTATCCAAGAAGATAGTGTTGATCGACATAGAGGTCATCAATGCTCAATTGGACTATAACCTTCTCCTTGGGAGAAGTTATATGTATGCCATGAGAGTAGTCGCATCAACTATCTTTCGTCTTATGATGTTCCCCCATGAAGGGAAGATTGTGACGGTTGATCAGCTCACTTATCATTATCCCCAAGGGTTAATGACACCTACCAATGTTACCCCTACCATCACCACCATTGAGCCACAAGGGGTGAACACACACGCTAATTTCATCCCTTCATTCAACACTATGGTTGACAACAAACCAGCCTCCCCATTGTTGAATGTGGGCCCTGGGTTGTTTGTTGATACCACCATGACGGCTCCTTTCCTGTTAGTGTCACCACCACTAACAAAAAATTAAACTATGGACTTGTGCATGGTCTCATCCAGCACCGCTACACCCAAAAAATAACCACAGCCACAGTCACATCCCCAACCACAACCACAACATCGTCCGCATCTACAAAACCAACAGTAGCCGCAACCGCAGCAGTAGCATTACGCACAACCACAACCACAACCGCATCCCCACATGTAACCAATAGGGAGTTATTTGGGCTCATCTCTAGTCCATACAATTCCTTTCCTCTTTCCCCCACCTAGTGTTATGAGCAAGCTGATAATGGCCACCTTAAGCCTACTCAAATTTACATTGGGTATTCCAGTGTAGTGTTTTAATCCACCAGCTCAACCGCCAATGCCCCAGGTTGTCTTAACCCTGGTGTAACCCATTACGGTCGAGTCTCACCCTCCACCTAGCCCGTAAAATACAATTTCCACACCCACACTCACATCTCCCGACTCGAAAAGGGCCAGGGGAAAGAATGCAAAAACTACCGCAGAACCTCAGCCAATCCCACCTTGCAATGTTTGCGAGCAACAAGGCCATCCAACTCAGAATTACCCTGAGATCCCAATGATCCATGTGTGTTTGGATGCCACGGATACAAACGGAAACCTCCCCATGGTTGAGCTTCCAAGCATGCCAGTAGCAAGAAGAAAGGCATTAAGAACAAACCATGCTTGTCCCCTCTGTGGCTTGTACGGACATTATTCTCACCATTTCCATGAATTTGACTGTAAAATAGTAGACTTAGTTTGAGATGTAATTTTTGATTCAAGTACAATAGAAGTAGATATTTTTTAGACACTTTTTTTTGATGGATCTAAAACTTTGGAAGGATCAGGAGCTGGCTATGTCCTGATTGATCCAAAGAAAAATAAACATTTTCTTTCATGTAGATTAGAGTTTGAATTTACCAATAATACAGCAGAATATGAAGCATTAGTTCAGAGACTAAGAAAAGAAATTTAATTAAAAGTGGAAAATCTGAAAGTGTATGGGGATTCTAAAATAATTGTAAAGCAAATTTGAAATCAGATACACTACATTTCACCTCATTTAAAAGCTTACCAGAATGAAGTGTGGGATTTGCTTAAATTTTTTTATGCATTTAATATTGTATCCATTCCTAGACTAAAGAATGTAGCAGCTGACTGTTAGCTACCTTAGCTGCCAGGCTTGTACCTTCAAATAAAAGATGTTCTATTGAATTACTTTTGAGGCCTTCGGTTCCAGACATGATTACCAATTTACGAGTTTTTGATGATGATCAACAAATCTTGGAATGGTTGATGAATGATGAAACCTTCAAAGGAGCAATAATCGATGATGAAAGAACACCAAGCTGAATTAAAATTCGACAACTTTATTCCTAAAGGAGTCAGGACCTTAAAGTGAATGCTTGATCTAGTCAACAAACTCAGCAGGCTAGTAAATGTCAAAAATCATACCTCGTCCTTACAATTCGAGCTAATAAATTTGGGAACTGAAGTTAAACCTAGATATGTAAATTTGGGAAAATGTTGTTCTCCAAGTGAAAGAAATAAGTTCATTAGTTTGTTCAAACAATACAAAGACGTGTTTTCATGGACATATGAAGATCTTAAAACATATGATACCAAGGTTATGCAACATGTCATCCTAATTAGATCTAGAGTCAAGCCTTATCAACAACCATTGAGAAAAATGCATCCAAAACTAGAGCCTTTAATTCAGAGTGAAGTCAAAAAGTTATTGGATGCCAAAATTATATTCAAAGTCAAACACTCGGAATGGGTTTCGAATTTGGTGCCAGTAAGGAAGAAATCTGGAGAAATCAGGCTATGGGTGGATTTCAGAAACCTTAATCGTGCTTTGGATAAAGAAAACTATCTAGTCCCACCCATGGAACAGATATTGTAGATGGTTTCAGGTTCTAAGCTATTTTCATTATTAGATGGATTCTCTAGCTATAATCAAGTATTAGTAGATGAAGAGGATAGACTTAAAACTACATTCAGAACAAAGTGGGGAACTTTTGCTTACATAAGAATGCCCTTTGGACTCATAAATGTTGGAGCTACTTTCCAAAGGGCTATGGATATAGATTTCCGCGTTCTGATTGGCCGTAGTGTTGTAGTATATCTCAACGATGTCACGATATTTTAAAAGAAGAGAGAAGAACATGCATTCCATCTAAAATAATTTTTCGAGCGTTGTCGAAAATATGGGATCTCACTGAATCTTAGGAAATGTGTGTTTATGGTTATAGAAGGGAATCTACTTGGTCACATTGTTTCTAAAAAAGGGATCTCCATAGACCCAAAAAGGATCAAGGCCATAGAACAAACCCCTTTACCCCATAACAAAAAAGGTATGCAATCATTCACGGGGAAATTAATTTTGTGCGAAAGTTTGTGCCAAATTTCACTCAAATTGTTAAACCTTTGTAGAAAATGGTGAAACAAAGTGTACAATTCAAGTGGACTGATGTAGAGAAGAGTGCATTCAGTAAAATAAAGACATCTATTGCTCATGCACCATCTCTCAAAAGTCCAAATTTTGAAAAGTATTTTATTTTGTACACTTTTGCATCAGATGATTCATTAGAAGTGGTGCTTACATAGAAGGAAGATGGGGGAGATGAGTATCCCATATCATTTATGAGCACTGGTCTGCAAGGAGCTAAATTGAATTACCCATCCGTCGATAAACAAGCTTATGCAGTTTTCAAAGTGGTAAAACAATTCAGGCCGTGCATACTTAAGAACCAGACAAAGGTAATAGTTCCACACCCAGCTGTAAGGTCTCTTTTCATACAACATGAATTAGGAGAAAGAAGAGGAAACTGGGTAACATCTCTACATGAATATGACCTCAAATTCAAACCAGCATCCATAGTTAAAGGGAAAGGATTGTGCAAACTAATGGCCGAAGGTAAAAAAAATGAAGAAAACAATTGAAAATGAAGTTGAGTTACATATGATGGATGTATGTCCTCTTTTCACAGCTCCAGATTCCTGGTAACGAGATCTTGTTCATTACATTCAGGAAGGATTGTTTCCAGAACATTGGAATTCCAAACACTGAAGAGCATTGCACCCTAAATTAGCTGCATATCAGATCATTGATGGAATTTTATTCAGGAAGAATTATGATGGAGTCCTTCTCAAATGCTTAGAGAAAGAAGATGCAAAAAATGTCATAACAGAGTTACATGATGGGCCTAATAGAGGCCATTTTTTTCGAGATACAACATCCCACAAGATTCTTAGAGATGGATACTATTGGCCCACACTGTTTAAGGATGTGCACACCCATGTCAGAAAGTGTGATATCTGGCATAGGTGTGGAGGAAGACAAGCCAAAGAAACATGACCATTGAAGCCTGTGATGATAATAGAACCATTCGAGCAATGGGGGAGTGATATCATTAGAGAGATAAAACCAAATTCTTCCTTGCAACACAAATACATTTTGACGGCAACTAACTACTTCAGTAGATGGGTCGAGGCAATTCCATTATGTAAAGTGAATGAAGATGCGGTCATGGATTTCTTGAAAGATCATATTATGACCAGGTTTTGGGTTCCAATTTTCTTGGTTTTTGATAATGCTACTTATTTTTCTTCTATTAGATTAACTGCATTTGCTCATGAAAGAGGAATCAAGTTGCATTGTTCTACAAACTATTACCCACAAGGAAATGGTTTGGTGGAATATACAAACAGGAACCTGATTAGGTTCTTAAAGAAACCTATGATAGAAAACCAAAGAAGTTGGCATTTATCATTACTGAATGCTCTTTGGGTTGATAAAGTCACACCCAAGAATTCCTTGGGTGTGTCACCGTATACCCTCGTCTATGGAAAATAAGCTATTATTCCTCCTAACATTATGCTGCCATCTTCCATAATAGCTTAGGTGATCCGACGGATTATTCCTCTGTAAAGATCCAATATGGTACAATGATTCGAAATGGCGGAAGCTTTAACGAATCGAAAGACGGAACGCTTCTTCTTTTCGCAACGGCGAAAGCTTAAATAGATCGAAATATGAAAGCTTTTTGAAAGCTACAACGGTGGAAGCTTTAACGAATCGCAAGACTTTATCAACTGACCGTGTGCAACGGCGGAAACCAAAGTACTAAAGCCTCTAATTTGAAACCCAACTGACAGCCGATTGAGACCGTTGGAGCCAGTTGCTTATCTTCCTTCCGCAACGACGAACGAGGAGATCATAAAACCTTCTGACTCGAACATTGCAATGGTTTGCGCGGGGCGCATTTTGAAAACGGATTTGTAGAATCTTCATGCCATGTGATTGTAACACCAGGAGATGAACAACCTATTGGCATTTGAGAGAAGAAGGTGAACAGTCTTGTGGCGGCATTGCATGGGATGTGAACAGTCGTGTTTTTCTTGGACGTTTTGGCTCATTGGTAACGGCCAAGATGAGTATTAAAGAAGGAACCCGTTCCGAGGAAAGGGAGTTCGGACGTAGTGGGCATGCAGTTCATTGAGAGCACCGCACAACGTTTCTCTATTATGAGAAGCTGGGAGAGAGCATTTTTGCTGGTAAAGCTATCCACATGTTCTTTCCTGTTGAAGTCGACTACTCTCAGTTATACTTGGCTTATTTTGTTTGTTGAAGTCCAGTTTTGTAACTTTCAGAGAGGAGGTCTTGAATACTTTACTATTAATGTCCAGTTGAAGAGTTGACTGTCTTCTCTGTTTTATTTGGATTTTCTTTGCTTTTGAAAGCCAATTTGTATTATTCCTGAGAAGGGGTCTTGGAGACTTTTTCCCATACTGCTAAAACTGATTTGCAGAGTCCAGAACCATTTTTGTACCATTTTAAAACCATTAATTGGATCGGTTCCTATTGGAGAGGGACCCGGAGACATAGCCCAGTGGAGGGGGTGAACTCCGTTATCAACTGCTGTTTGTGACTCTGTTTCTGTGTTTTCTTCCTTGTATCTGTCTATCAGGGTTGTGGTTTTCATTCCTGTTATAAGCATTTAATTTCTGTTAATGCTGTCCATTAATTAACATGTTGCACGCATTCTTTTACAACAAACTTTTAATGCACTAAAGTTGAGGTCCGACAGATCATATTTTGGTATCAGAGCTAGTTGACTGTTGTGCAAGTTTGTGAATGCTTACCAGGTCCAGGTTAAAGGTTGGTGAAGGAGAATTAGTTGAAGGAGACCCTGATATTGGCTCTAGGAGAACATTCTCAAGAACCATGTCTTCTCCACGAGGGGAATAAGAAGGACATACCGAATGGGAAAAACCTGTTATTTCTGAAACTAAGTTTCTGGAGGCTTTTATGAGCATGAAAGCCATGATGGAAATTCTACTCTATGAGCGAGCATAAAGGAAGAAGAAAGAAGAAGGATCTTCATCCAGAGATGCAGGAGTGAAGCCAGAAGAAAAGGGTAAAGGAGTAGGAGGTGATGGTGATCCTCCCGATACTAAACAAAATTTTTCTTCTTCTCATACTTCTCATTCAAATAATGCAAGCCCTAATATGCCTTATTTCAAATTGGATGTAAAATTTGAATTACCTATTTATAATGGAGATGTAGATGCTGAAAAATTAGACAATTGGATCACGCAGCTTGAAGTATATTGCAGGGTGCGGGGCATTAATGATGACCCTTCCAGGATTCAATTGGCCACTTTGAGGATGAGTGGAATGGCTCTTACTTGGTGGGAGAGAAAGCTTCAACAAGATATTCGAAAGAATGGTAAAATTATCTCAGTTTGGAATGAATTCATTGAAGTATTGAGAAATCAATTTTATCCTTTAGGTCACATGCAACAATTAATAATGAGGTGGCAAATGTTTAGACAAGCTAGAGGACAAAGCATTCAAGACTATACTCATGAATTCAGAAAGAGGGCTATTGCATTGAATGTTTCCTTAGATACACATGAAACTCTTCTTAAGTACATTGGTGGCATGCATTCTTATTTGAAGCATACTTTGTTGATGTTTAATCCCAGTAATTTGGATGATGTATGTGTTCAAGCTACACATTTAGAAGCTAGGGGTAAGCATGATGATGATTCGTTTATGAACAAGTCATCTAAATTTGAAAAGAAAGATAAAATCAAAGATAAGGGAAAGGAAACAACTACCATCATGAAAGAGGGTGAGAGATCCACATGCTCACATTGTCAGAAAGGGCATGATGTTTCAAAGTGCTGGAAACTTCATCCGGAGTTAAGGCCAAAGAAGTTCGGAGGAAACAAAGACAAAGGAAAAGCAAAAGCTACTGCAGCAGCTATTCAAGACTTGGGATCTGGCTCAGGTGATGAAACAAAGGTTACAGCCGTTGGGATCCAAGGTAAGGATAAAAGTATCTAACTTCCCATTGATGCACAATCCAGTTTTAGTGCAAGTACAAGTCTAGCATCTACTTGTAAGAAAAATGATAAAGATAGAAGTGCACTGTTTCATGTTCGTACCATTGCAAATCACACAAAGATTGATACATTGTTTGATAGTGGTTCACAAGTAATCTGATATCAGAAGAAGTGGTTAAGAAGTTGCATTTAGTTACTGTGCCTCATGAAAATCCCTATCCTCTAGGTTGGGTTACTAATGATACACGATTGCAAGTTACAAGGAAATGTGTATTAAAATTTGCAATTACTGAAAAGTTTACGAATGAGGTAGAATTGGATGTAGTACCACTTGACATTTGTGGGATTGTACTTGGGAGTCCATATTTGTATGACCAGAAAGCAGTCTTTTATAGAGAGCAGAATAAGTATCATCTTTTAAAGAAGGTATGGAATATATTGTACGAGCACATAAGATGAAAACCAATCTAGCAATAGTCTCTGTAGGACAAATGAAGAGGTTGGTAAATGCTAGTAGGAATTTTGTGTTGATGATGGTTAAGATGAAAAATGATGAAGTCTCTAAATCTTTTGAAGAATGTGACCCTAAGCATAAATCTGAACTGATTGACATCATTTTTGAATATGATGATTTGTTTCAAGATCCGAAGGGGTTACCACCGAAGAGAGAGATTCAACATGAGATAAATTTGTAGCAAGATGTGCCACTCCCGAACATAGCCATGTACCGGATGTCTGTAATTCAGAACGAGGAAATCAAGAAGCAGGTTCAGGAGCTGATTGAGAAGGGGGTCATCCGGCCCAGCACTTCTCCTTGTGGCTCTCCTATAGTCTTGGTTCCAAAGAAGGATGGGTCGTGGAGGATGTGTATCAACTACAGGGCCCTTAACAAAATCACCATTAAAAACAGGTATCCTCTTCCTCGCATTGATGATTTTCTTGATCAGTTGAAACATGCAACTTATTTTACAAAATTGGATCTGCGTAGTGGGTATCATCAAATTCATGTTGCTGAGCATGATGCTTGGAAAACAACCTTTAAAATGAAATAGGGTTTGTATGAATGGCTTGTAATGCTTTTCGGGCTATGTAATGCTCCTGCTACTTTCATGTGGGTCATGAATGATGTCTTTCGTTCATTCATTGATGATTTTGTAATTGTATATCTAGATGATATCCTGGTGTTTAGCAAAACTTGGGTAGAGCATGTTGTACATGTGAAGAAAATTTTAGATGTACTAAGAAAGGAAAAGCTTTATGTAAAAATGTCTAAGTGTGAGTTTTCTAAAACTTCTTTAGTATATCTAGGCCATATTATTGGTGGAGGCCACCTGCGAGTGGACCAATCCAAGGTTGCTGTCATTGTAAACTGGCCACAGCCTAACACCGTTACTAAAATCAAAATTTTTCTGGGTGCGGTTCAGTATTGGAGGAAATTCATTTCAGGGTTCTCCTCCACTGCTGTGCCGTTACATGCATTGACAAGTGTTAAATAAATTTTCCAGTGGGGAGGTAAGCATTAGAGAGCCTTCGACACTTTGAAGGAAAATATTAGCACAGCACCAGTTCTGACATTGCCAGATTTGCAGCAGCCATTTGAGATCGAAACCGATGCCAGCGGGTTTGCCATGGGAGCAGTTTTGATGCAAGGAAGGAAGTCAATCTGTTACCATTCAGAAACATTCTCTACTGTGGTAAGTAACTATCCGACCTATGACAAAGAATTGTATGCTTTAGTACAGAGTGTGAAGAAGTGGAAACATTATATCATGGGAAAAGAGACAGTCATACATACTGATCATCAGCCACTTCAATATTTACAATCTCAAACTAAAATACAACAAAGTAGGCATTTAAGATGGATGGGGTTCTTACAACAGTTTCATCTCGTAATCAAGTACAAAAAAGGAATTCATAATAAAGTAGCAGACATGTTATCAAGGCCACCTACAAATGCTTCAATCATTCTTCAGAACAGTTCATTAACACATGAAATTTATATTGAACAGTATGCAGAAGATAAAGATTTTAAGAAAGTATATGCATCACTAATACATGGTAAACAGGAAGAGAACTATTTTGTGCATGAACAACTCTTGTATCATCTCAGTAAACTCTGTATTCCAGAGAAATAAAGAGTGCATGTGATCCGAGAGGCACATAGTTCATTGATTGCAGGACATTTTGGTGTAAGCAAAACATTGTCTGTATTGCAGAATCATTGTTATTGGCCTCAAATGCAAGAAATTGTAGCTAAATATATAATAGGTTGTGTTATGTGTGCAACAAGTAAGCCTAGCAATAGGAAATTGGGTTTGTACACTCCTCTTCCAGTTTCTTCTTGTCCTTGGGAAAGTATTTCTATGGACTTTGTAGGAGGACTACCTATGTCTAGAAAAGGACATGATTACCTATATGTCGTTGTGGATAGATTCAGCAAAATGTGTATCTTAATGCCATGTAACAAGCAGATCACTGTTGAACAAACAACTCATTTATTTTTTCAAAATGTTTGGGTACATTTTGGGCTGCCCATGTCGATTGTATCTGATCAAGATTCCCGGTTCTTAGGAAAATTCTGGTCAACTTTATGGGAGCTTATGGACACTAAACTGAAGAAAAGTACATCTTTTCATCCACAGACCGATGGGAAAACAAAGGTAGTGAACAGAACATTGGTTCAGCTGCTCAAGGGATATTGTAGTAAACATCCTAAACTTTGGGATGAGCAGTTGTAGTATATACAGCATGCTTACAATCATGTAGTTCATTCTTCCACGAAGAAATCTCCTTTTGAAACTTGTTTTGGTTATCTGCCAAAAAAACCGATGGACTTCTCTTTTGGCAAAGATGCAGTGGATGGACATCATGATGCAGATAAAGATTTAAAGTTCATTCAGAGAATCCAAGCAGTGCAGCAGGTAGTTCAAGAACAGTTGGAGAAGAGCCAGGCCAAGTACAAAGCCAGGCATGACCAGCATCGAGTTGATAATCAATTTCAGGTTGGTGATCGAGTTTGGTTACACATCACCAAAGAAAGAATGAAAGGTGAAGGTAAAAATATTAAGCCTATCAGGTATGGCCCTTTTGAGATCTTGGAAAATATCGGTACTAATGCTTTTCGCTTGAATTTGCCTCCATACATGCAAATTTATTCAGTTGTCAATGTTGAGAATCTTAAATTGTATGAGCCTCCTATGATCATGGATGCGGAAATTAACATACAGATTCCTTCAATAGATGATTTGGCACCTGAATATATGAGGGAGTTGCAAGATGATGTTATTCTTGATAGAAATGTAAGGAATTCACGAAGGGGGAATGCTGAGTACCTTTGAGTGGGGTCGAAGGGAATGTATCCTAGCAAAGCAAGATGGATGGAGGTTGGTAAAGTGAGGGAACTTTACCCTCACTTGCTTGCAGAATAATTCAGGATTTTGGTGGTCCAAAAGCTCTCCAATGGGGAGGATTGATCCGGTGGATTATTCCTCTGTAAAGATGCAATATGGTACAATGATTCGAAAAGGTGGAAGCTTTAATGAATCAGAAGACGGAACGCTTCTTCTTTCCACAACGACAGAAGCTTAAACAGATCGAAAGATGAAAGCTTTCCGATAGCCACAATGATGGAAGCTTTAATGAATCGAAAGAATTTATCAACTGACCGTCCGCAACGGCGCAAACCAAAGTACTAAAACCTCCAATTTGAAAGCCAGCCGATAGTAGATTAAGACCGTCGGAGCCAGTTGCTTATCTTCCTTCCGCAACGACAGATGAGCAGATCATAAAACCTTCTGACTCGAACATTGCAATGGTTCACGCGGGGCGCATTTTGAAAACGGATTTGCAGAATCTTCATGCCGTGTGATTGTAATGCTAGGAGATGAACAACCTGTTGGAATTTGAGAGAAGAAGGTGAACAGTCTTGTGGCCGCATTGCATGGGATGTGAACAGTTGTGTTTTTCTTGGACGTTTTGGCTCATTTGTAACGGCCAAGACGAGTATTAAAGGAGGAACCCGTTCAGAGGAAAGGGAGTTCGGATGCAGTGGGCATGCAGTTCGTTGAGAGCACCGGACAACGTTTCTCTGTTATCAGAAGCTGGGAGAGAGCATTTTTGCTGGTAAAGATATCCACATGTTCTTTCCTGTTGAAGTCGACTACTCTCAGTTATACTTGGCTTCTTTTGTCTGTTGAAGTCCAATTTTGTAACTTTCAGAGAGGAGGTCTTGAAGACTTTATTGTTAATGTCTAGTTGCTGTGATTGTAAAGAGTCGATAGTCTTCTCTGTTTTATTTGGCTTTTCTTTTCTTTTGAAAGCCAATTTGTATTATTCCAGAGAAGGGGTCTTGGAGACTTTTTCCCATATTGCTGAAACTGATTTGCAGAGTCCAAAACCATTTTTGTACCATTATAAAACCATTAATTGGATCGGTTCCTATTGGAGAGGGACCCGGAGACGTAGCCCAGTGGAGGGGGTGAACTCCGTTATCAACTATTGTTTGTGACTCTGTTTCTTTGTTTTCTTCCTTGTATCTATCTATCAGGGTTGTGGTTTTCATTCCTGTTATGAGCATTTAATTTCTGTTAATGCTGTCCATTAATTAACCTGTTGCACGCATTCTTTTACAACAAAGTTTTAATGCACTAAAGTTGAGGCCCGACAGATCATTAGGAGTTTAGAGGCACATATAATGAAATGTTACATATTATAATCTATAATCTCTTGAAAGAGGAAGAGTCTAGGTACAGAGCCAAAGAACATTTTAAGCATCAACAAGAAGTAGTAAAATGATGGTTTGATAAACATAAAGCTGGAAAAAAGGAATTTGAAGTGGGAGATCAGGTTCTTAAGTGGGATCATCCACATGATGAAAAGGGGAAACACACAAAGTTTCAAAAATTATGGGTAGGCCCTTTTTAGATTGGAGAAAAACTTGGCTCCCCAACCTACAAATTGCAAGATTTATAGGGGTGGGAAGAGAACTTACCAGTTAATGGTTTAGTTCTCAAACCTATTTTTCCCAATTTTTTGTTTTTGTTTTGTACATAAATAAACTAATTTGGTTGTTTCTTTTTTATTTGCTTTATTTCTGTTTGTTTTTTTATATATTTTGATTGATTTAAATAAAAGAAGCAAACTTTTGGTTGCATGGAGAGCATAAGAATTCAGGATGAACTAAAATCCTCGATTATAAGACTGTGTACTATTGTTTTATCTGAAAGAATGTATTCTTGTTTGGAAGTTTTGCTAAGTGGACATGAACACATTGAAGTCCTACTTAATCCCTATAAAATAACTCAAGATCAAAAGGTCTGGAATACTATTTTTAGGCTCCATCCATCTCGCATTTAAAAATGTCTTAGGGGGTGACAACAAAAGACACACGGAAAGGAAGCAGGGTAAACAATATATTATATATAAATAATCCAATGCCAAGAATTGAAATCCAAAAGGAAAATAAGAGTCGAAAATATACTAAGAAAGAAATATGTATCAAAACAAAGTATTGAACCATATGAATACAAAATTGCCAAAGTTCTTCCTCGTCCATGAGCTGAAAATTAAATACATATCTCACACAAAAGGACACTATGGATAGAGGAGCCTGAATAAAAAATTCAGAAAGAAAGGCATGCAGGAGGACTCAAAAGAAAAGAAAAAAGTCCAAAAGCAAAAAAAGTGCAAAATGGCATGGGAATGAGGAACAAATGAATATTTATGTTTACCATATGTTACAATCATGTGGTGTCCAATCTAGAAGCTACATGAAGACAGAAAAAAAAATGAAACTCATATTCCTCGCTCAAAAGAGTTATCTTGACTTTGAAATATTAGTTTCCATTTTCCTAAACTGGACTATCATCAATGATTAAAAGTGCATACATTTACCATTTGAGAAATCCAGAAATCTAGAACAATTCAACATGTTGGTTTTATTGTCAAATAGTCTATTACTTAAGGAAGAAATTGTCCAGAGATCTAGGTTCACCAGGTAGTCACCAATTGTTGTAGCTACAACAATTTCCCAAATATTCTAAAATTTTTTTGACCCTCCTTTTAATTTTATCTTGCCTAGGAGTGTTTGGATTGCTGAACTTTGTTTTTTTCCCTTTGCTACATTTTGGATTGTTTGAAGTTGAATTGAGGTTAAACTGTTTTTTCTTCTTTTTGGAAAGCTGCTTTTTGTCTACTGATGTTTTTGACGATGGAACTTGAAGTTCTTGGTTTGTGGATAATTTCCATTTTCGTTGTCAGAAGTCTATTGAACAGTGAATCGGGGCCGTATTTCTCTATGCAGATGCCGTTGCGGAAGCTAACTAATGAACGACCCGATGGGAGTCATGTTTTTCACCGATGGTTTATCTCCTTCGTTTATTTTTCAGAAACTTTCACTTTTTGACTTTTGGCATTGTTTTGGTTATCACTTTCAGAGCATTAGTTATCTATATCACCGCTGTTTCGGAGGATAGATAGAGAGCGGGGCGATGGATAGTTTTTTCTTTCTTTCACCGATTACGTGGTTTTATTGGTTCAAACATTTTTTCTTTAAGATAATTTTCGCTATCGGAACAATTTTGACTATCGATCGGGGAGGCTAGTCCTTTGTGTTGCAGACATCATGGTAGCATTGATCCTTTGGTCACCGATACATAGCCCTCAAATCTTCTGATTGCTGATGATTTTTGTTATTGTGGAACCCGTTGTTTGTTCACTTTCCACCGCTACGACTTTCTAGTAAACTATCTCGCCGATGGTTAGTGGTTTCGATCTCCGATGCATGGATGACAACTTTTACTGATTTATTTTGCTGATGTTTTATTGTGCTCTGGAACCCTTAGTCTTTGTGGTTTCTGCCATCGCAGTGGCTTAGTGAACTAACCATCCGACGTATAGTTTTTTCGTTCACCGATGAGGAGTTTGTTAGTCCGGTGCTTAGTTTTTTCCCTCTGGTAAGGATTTCACACCTTTTTTTTGTGAGCTTTTACCATATTTCATGGGAAACAGAAGTTTTATGTTTTTGATCAAGTTAGGGTTTTCACGATGAAAATGTAGTACCGGGCTTAACATTTGATTCTTAGTTTTATTGATAGTATGGTTTACATTTTTTTTGAAAGTTAGATGATCTTGAATGTAGTCCAGATTAATGATAGGTTTTTTGTTTTAATTAAAGACAGACCTAGAGGATTTTTCAAACCCAGTTTGATGATTACTGTTTCAAAGAAGACATATATAAAAGACAAAGCAGAATCGATAGCAGCAGAGGCCCAGGCTTGGAAAAGGTTCATCAGTTACCGAGATGGTCCCTTTTTATGAAGTACTCATAGGTCTTAATCTGAAATGTAATGTATTGTATAAATCATGAGAACCCACTGAAAGACAAAATTATGGGACTGAACGATGCAGGGAGCCCAAAGGTCACCCGAGGGGCGACCCAAAGGTTTTGCTAGTTTTGTATAAATATAGGATAATTAGATGTAAGAAAGGACTTTTTCCTAGATAGATTTGTGAGAGCATGTTGTAAGAAGAACTAGTTCCTTTTGCAATAAGAATTACAAGTTTCCTGTTGGAGAAAGCTTGGTGGAATGTTTCAAATGTTGTGCTATAGATTTGCTGAATGTGAACTATTTCATTTTCAGCTATTGTCCATTAACTATGAGATTGTTCTAACTCTTTGAACCTATGTTCTTGTTATGAATGCACTCTACTTTATTCTATGAAATTTCCACTATGAGTAATGAAGGATTTTCATAAACAATAAGCTATCTTGTTGTTCATACATCTATAAATGTTCATGTGTTTTGAAATAAGTAACAGTTATCTGTGATTTTTCTTAATGCAAGCACAAAATACATTAATCATTGATAAATGATAATCTTTCTCCCTGGGGATAGGTTAGATAGTTAGTTTTAGTTTCTTGCTGTGTGAGATTTAGATGCGAGAGAGTTAAGATGAGAGGCAAGAACCTGTGCATCACATTGTGACCGCTCCTTGTATTCTCTATCAATCTACAGTTTTAGATAGGCACTTGCATATCATACTTAAATATAAAAGACTAAAATATACACGGTGGACCGGGCCGTAACCGGTAAAACCTTTTATTTTTGTTACTTGACCTACGGTAGCCAGATCGTAAACCAGACGGATTCCCCATACGAAACAGTAACGGGCTAGTTGGGAATGTTTACTGGGGAGAATCCCTAATTGTTGTTGCCTACAATTTTCTAGGCCTAAACACATAGTAAAAACTAAGTTAAGTTACATGCCTTGAAACCTCTTTCAAAGTTGGTAAATGAAAATGATGTGGTAAGACTCAAAGTATTCAGGGAATCAAAGCTCTAGTAGAATGAGTAAGAGGTGTTTTATGACTTTAAAATCTACTTTGAATCCCACTACTTAAACAAGTCAATGAATTTGCTAGTCTTTTTCAAGTAATATATTTCTACCATGCTTATAGCCAATACAATACAAAAGAAAATGAGTTGTCCAAAGTTGGCTTTCATGGCCAGCCTACTCTCTTTTTTTTAATGGAGGGAAAAAAAGTAGAAGGCGATTCTACCCTATTTTCATAATTTCAACTTTTTTAGTTAGAACATAACACGAATCATTTATCTTTGTGTTTATGTTGGTTTTTTTATAGGACATGTGAATGGATTTCTTTTACTAAACCATTCATTTTTATCAAGTTTCAAGTGCCTTTTTTATTATATTATTAAGGTATGAAGTGTGAGGCTATGATTTTTATTATTAAATTGTTGATTTTTATTGTCTATCCATTCGCAATCACACTTGTATTATAAGCTGGGCATTTGCCTCTATGTTTTCAATCAATCTTTTACTATGTAAAATAGATATCATGGGAATAAAACATTGGTCAATAGTGTAGCGTAATGTTGGAAGATTTGATAAGGGCCATATCACTTAAGAAACTAATTCCTTTTTTCCTTGAGATATGTCCACTTATAATGCCAAAGATGTAAAAACATTTGATCCACTTCTTCAAAGTAACACTATGAGAATTATTGAAATGCTTGTTGCTTCATTCCCTTTTAAAACAAGACCAAAATGTCCTTAAGAGTACAAACAAAGTTAAAATTTGTGTTAAGATTGATATGCACTTCTTGTGCCTTGGATTTTCTTGCTAAAAATGAGGGTATGGATGGGGGGTTGTCCAAAATAACCTTGCAGGGTGACATTTTGGCATCACCATTGTTAACCCAAAAAATCCCTCACTCAACTCTCCATGGCCTACACCACCTAACGACACCATCTCACGACCCTCATATCACTCCATTAGACCCCCACACCCTTAAAATAGCTTAAGGATGAAGAAAAGGGCTTAAAAACCCCCAAAAGGAGCCTAAAATACTCTCCTAGGAGCTAAAGGCCCTAAAAAGTGGCTAAAACCCTAAAAGGAGCTAAAGATAGGGCAGAAGGGGATGAAAGCCCAAAAAAGGGGCTAAAACCTCGACCATGAGCTTAAAACCCTAAAACCCCCCAAAAAGGGTATAAAAGGATGGTGGGGGATCACTCTCAAAACAATTCTCCCTTGCATACTATTATGCTTCCCGTGGATGCCTTGAGACCCTTTGTCACTCAAGCCACCCACACTCGTTCTCCTCCATCTCCATTGAGCCATAGCTCCCCCATCCAAGAGAGGTGCTTCTTCAATCCAGGGCATGCTGGCCCATTTCTACCCAAAGAGAAGGTATAACTTTGTTTTCTTGTTTTGTTTATTTTCTTAGTAGTTTCATTGTTTTCTAACCCATGATTTCATTTGCAGGTTTATTTCCTAACTTGTTTTGCATGTGTTTCGGTTTATTGTAGCTTAATGATTGTTTGCAGGTTATTGGAAGCGGAACCCTAACCTTTGTTTGCAGAGGGGATCTCCATTGTTTTCCTTACTATTCTTTTCTTTCTTTACATTCTATTTTTCCTTGTAGTCATTCCACATGCAGAACCTACCCTTCTATCCTATATACAGAAGGGAGCCATTCTTGCCCCTGTAGCAAGGAGAAATTGTTTCTGTCCACCCTGCCCTTATACTCTGAACAAAGAAAGTTTTATTCTACCACAATCCCCCTTCCCCTGTTCAAATATTCCCCTCCCCAACCCAATCCCAACTCTTTGGGGGCACCTCCCACAACTGAAACAAGTGTTTGCCACCTGCTAGCCATGATGACCGAAGAGGTCAACATGCAAACCAGATGAAATCAGTACGGCACCACCACCAAAACCGTTGATGCATAAGCAACATCAACATCCAAAACAATCAACCTACCTCTTCAATTACCCCCATTCCCACACCCCCCCATACACATAATTGCCAATAACGCCACGACCAGAGTTGGAGTCAGCTATAGCATTATGGATGATTTGGCCCAAACGCCAACTACCATGTCTACTCTTGAGCTAGTTAAAAGATGCCCAACCCAACAAAAATACTTACTAGCCACCCTTGGGGAAGTAGACCCGTCTGAATCCAAGTTTATCACATTCGACATGGAGAACAAGGAACCGTGCATGCCATTGACCATTGCCTTTCAAATCTCGGTGTCCATCTAGAATCTGGTTGTGCAACAATGCATAGTGGATGAGGGGGAATCCATGTGCGTTATGTCTACCTTGGTTTGGTAGAAACTTGGATCACCAATTCTGCAACCATCCTCCATAAGTCTGTGGGCTTATGATGGACATCCCACTAAAGCCCAATGAATCCTCCCCCATGTCCCCATCACATTAGCCAAGAAGATAGTGTTGATCGACATAGAGGTCGTCAATGCTCAATTGGACTATAACCTACTCCTTGGGAGAAGTTATATGTATGCCATGAGAGTAGTCGTATCAACTATCTTTCATCTCATGATGTTCCCCCATGAAGGGAAGATTGTGACGGTTGATCAGCTCACTTATCATTATCCCCAAGGGTTAACGACACCTGCCAATGTTAACCCTACCATCACCACCATTGAGCCACAAGGGGTGAACACACACACTAATGTCATCCCTGCAATCAACACTATGGTTGACAACAAACCAACCTCCCCATTGTTGAATGTGGTCCCTGGGTTGTGTGTTGATACCACCATGACGGCTCCTTTCCTATTAGTGTCACCACCACTGACACAAAATGAAACTATGGACTTGTGCATGGTCGCATCTATCACCGATACACCCAAAAAATAGCCACAACCGCAGCCACAGCCCCAACCACAACCACAACATCATCCGCATGTACAACACCAACAGTAGCCGCAACCGCAGCAGTAGCATTACACACAACTGCAACCGCAACTGTATCCCCACATGCAACCGGTAGGGAGTTATTTGGGCCCATCTCTAGTCCATACAATTCCCTTCCTCTTTGCCCCACCTGGTGTCATGAGAAAGCTGATAATGGACACCTTAAGCCTACCCAACTTTACATTGGGTATTCCGGTGGGGTGTTTTAATCCACCAGCTCAACCACCAATGCCCCAGGTTGTATTAACCCTAGTGTAACCCATTACGATCGAGTCTCACCCTCCACCTAGCCCATAAAATACAATTGCCACACCCACACTCACATCTCCCCAATCGAAAAGGGCCAGGGGCAAGAATGCAAAAACTACCGCAGAACCTCAGCCAATCCCACCTTGCAATGTTTGCGAGCAACAAGGCCATCCAACTCAGAATTACCCTGAGATCCCAATGATCCACGTGCGTTTGGACGCCATGGATACAAACGAAAAACTCCCTGTGGTTGAGCTTCCAAGTGCGCCAGTAGCAAGAAGAAAGGCATTAAGAACAAACCATGCTTGTGCCCTCTGTGGCTTGTATGGACATTATTCTCACCATTTCCAAGACTTTCCTGAGTTTTGAAAAGCTTTAGCCAACCTCCGTCAAAATTCCCTTGAGTCTGAGATCACCCTGATCGAAGAAGTTCACCCCCCACCTCCTTCTTCAGACACCATGTCCATTTACATGATGTCTAGTTCAACTGACCCGCTTGTCTCCACCATCACTGACGGTTCATCAGACCTGTCTCTTTCGTTGTTTCCCCAACCACAGCCTCAACCTCAGTTACCAGGGAAAAAGTGGGGTTCATTCCCACTCAACACAATCCTTTTCCTTTTCCTTTTCCTATCATCCCATATTGTAAGTAAGTATGTCTTGGAAACCCGCAATCTACAGGATTTCACACTGGGAGATCTTGTGTGGTAGCCTAGAACCACCTACCCTTCCTCTAGGTCCATCAAATACTCCTATCATCTCGAGGCCTACCCATCTTCCTCCAACATAGACTGGGGGAAAAGCCAAAAAAAACACAACCAATACCATTTACATGATCTCTAGCACCAGTCACCCTTCCGTCTCATCACTTGTGGAAGATCCACCTGATCTATCATGGCACCACTTACGCAATGATGGAGAAATATGTAAGACCACCTCTGGTTTTACCCCATTGCTTTTAAACCATAGTATGGAATTGGTTCTTCCCATAAAATACCAGATTCCATCACCCTGCCTTGCCAATGACCTTTGTCTTAGCAAGCGGGCATACCTCTTTGTTGACTTTGATGGAAAAATCCTAGAGAACCCCCGCAATGGGCTCTACTTCAAGAAATTTTATGCTTAAACATCAACAATGAGTCACTTCATTTTATTTTCTTGTTTTTTAATGTTTTTCAGTACAAATCAAGGGTAGCACCATCAACTGCTAATCCAAAGTCACCCAGAACCAGTTCAAAACACCTCGCACACCTCAGGGCACAAATTTCCATTTCCTAATGAGACCATCGTCTCATGTTTAATAAATAAATTTTTAGACCACTTCCCTCAAGTCACCTCGATTTACGAGCCATGAGATGACGATGCAAGTGTCTACAGACCTGTGCTTATATCACACTTCCTGACCGCTACTCATGTGAGTCTTCAGGCCACTGCCCGTTAAGGAATGCTATTTTTTACTTTTATTTTGTCTTTTAACACATAGTTGTCTTTTCTATTCACTGCACCTTACACAGACCTCTAGACCACTGTGCACAAAATAATTTCTTTTTCTTGCATGTATTTGGCATATAAGTGCCCCTGGACTTACACTCACATCACATGTAGTCAAGTCCATCCACCACAACACACACATACGCTCTCTTGACCTCTATCTGAGAACCACCTCGGTTTGTGTGCCTCTGCCACACCGACTCGCGATCCTTTGCTGCGATCTATCCCATGCATGTATTGGTATGTTTGAGAGCCTTATGCTCCATCCATACTATGCGGATGACCTATGGACCTCTGTCCACCGTCCCGACATGGGGCACCACTTGTGCCACCGTAATCGGTTGACCATATTGGAGTTTCTTTTAAGCTCTTTTATGACTCCTTAAGAAAATGAAAAGATTTCTGAGCATGGCTGCTTCCTTCCCCACTCATCAAAGTATAGGAAATGGCATCTACATCATCTCATTTACCTCCTTTTGTGGACCATGTAGACCATTAAATGAAAAGGACCACCTTGGCATATTCAAGCCAAGACCGCTCCCCTTTGCATACTTTTATGCTTTCTCGAGCAGAGAGGCTACACATTATGAAAAATCTCACTATAGGTTATCGTTAAACTCTTTTCTAGCCTTGTCAACAAGAAAAGATCATCGAGCGAACTTGGTGTCGTTCATGCTTGTAAAATTATTTGAATGACCGTCCAGTTAGTATAGGTTTAACCTTTTTCGACCTAATTGGACTACATATGGTAAACAAGTCTCTCATCACCCATAGGATGGGTGAGCTCTCCTATGTATTCTTTTATCCTTTTTTAGGCACAGGAGACTACCAATGAAAAAGAACCCCCACTAGAGTCTTCTTCGTGCTTTTCAGACTCTCTAAAATTGAAAGCACCATCGAGCATTTACCTTCTTAGGCTCACCAAAAATCCATGAGAAGGTACCATAAAGATGTTCTTAGACACCACCCCATTAAAAACAGTTTGGAAACATTCCCACGTTGGGTCACCTTTGTTCATAGTACTCTGCAATGTGTCTTCCTTGGATCCCATCAATATCAAAAGTGTCTACCTCCTCCAAGCATTTCCCATATGCAGTGACATCCCTGGTATTACAGCTATGATCCCATTCGCATGAGTCAGTTTCATTTTCTTCTTGGTCCACCATATCGTCATACTCTGAACAAAGGAAGTTTGAGTCTACCACACTCCCCCTGCCCCTGTTCAAATATTTCCCTCCCCCCCCCCATCCCCATTCAATGAGTCAGTTCGTAGATTGCTTCACACCTTTTAGTTATTTCCCTCATGCTCCTGGTCAAGGAAACATCATTTCCTTGACTAGGGGCAGGTCCCCCTCTATCGACGACAACACACATATTCCAGAGGATAGACCCAGAGGTCCCTGTATCCTAGTTTCATTAACATCATTGATGAGTTCCTTGGACAACTTGAGAGGAGTCTTTAGTGCCTCTCGGGATGGTTTTTTCTCATTTGCTCGACTCGAACAACATCATCGCACTATTGAGATTCGTACAAGGTTTGGTTCGTACAATATTTGTTTGAAGACCCCGGATGTCACCTGACTCTAGCACATTGGTGAGTCTACCCAAGGGACCTAAACAAGTTCATGTACCTTGTGATTTCTGTGTTGCGTTGGAGACAGTGATTAGAAGCCCCAATAGTGCTTCGATATACCTTTCTGATTAATGGAGCATAATTGTACCACAGAGACTCTGACTCTCAATCAGGGAGTCCATGTAGCTATGTACTGTTCCAGATCCAGTAGACTATCAGTCATGAAGATATAGCATTCCATAAGAATTCCATGGGTCCAATGTACCAAATCAACATTGTATTCAGCCTCACATGGAGGCAAACATTATTGTAACATCAATTGTATATGATCGGCTCTTGTATTTTAGAGCATAGATCAAATTATTCTTTTGACATTGTCACAAGCATGGGGATGCCCTCGTCGATATACATGTCACACATTATTTGTATCTCACCCATTGATGGGAACCATATTAATACAAAACCCAAAAGCCACCATGCCCCAGCCTTGGAAGCACCACCTCTCCACAGTGAATCCTATGATGTCCATTGGTCATACGTTGAGCTCCTGCCCTCACACATCAGGGGGAAATCTATTAACCCAAAAAATCCCTCACTCAGCTCTCCATGGCCTACACCACCCAAGGGCACCATCTTACGACCTTCATATCACTCCATTAGACCCCCACACCCTCAAAATAGCTTAAGGATGAAGAAAAGGGCTTAAAAACCCCAAAAAGGAGCCTAAAATACTCTCCTGGGAGCTAAAGCCCCAAAAAGGGGGATAAAACCCTAAAAGGAGCTAAAGATAGGGCGGAAGGGGATAAAATCCCAAAAAGGGGGTTAAATCCCCGGCCAAGGGCTTAAAACCCTAAAACCCCCCAAAAAAGCTATAAAAGGAGGATGGGGGGTCACTCTCAAAACATTTCTCCCCTACATACTGTTATGCTACCTGTGGATTCCTTGAGACCCTTTATCTCTCAAGCCACCCACACTCCCTCTCCTCCATCTCCATTGAGCCATATCTCCCCCATCCAAGAGAGGTGTTTCTTTCAAGCTAGGGCATTGTGGCCCATTTCCACCCAAAGAGAAGGTATAACTGTGTTTTCTTGTTTTTTTTTATTTGGTCAGTAGTTTCTTTGTTTTCTAACCCATGATTTCATTTGCAGGTTTATTTCCTAACTTGTTTTGTAGGTGTTTCGGTTTACTATAGCTTAATTATTGTTTGCAGGTTATTGGAATCGGAACCCTAACCTTTGTTTGCAGAGGGGTTCTCCATTGTTTTCCTTACTATTCTTTTCTTTCTTTACATTTTCCTTACTATTCTTTTCTTTCTTTACATTCCTTTTTTCCTTTCAGTCTTTCCACACGAAGGAACCTACCCTTCTGTCCTATAGACATAAGGGAGCCATTCCTACCCCTGTAGCAAAGAGAAATCCCTGCTACATGTAGAAATTCAGGCCTGCAGTAGATTAATTTCACCCACAACAATTAACAATTGATCATGCAAAATTATCAACAATGGAGACTGAATATGGAGCTGTAACACAAAATTATATTAACTGAGTGTACAATAGCCAACCCTGTAATAACATAGGCTGCTGAATATATAGAATACATGAGCAAATCGAATGCATAAGGAAGCATCCAAATCTAGCATAAAGCAGGCTTACCCAAAATAGGCAAATCCCCCATAGGTGTAAAAAGCTGATCCCAAATCTATCAAGGACCCCACGAATTAGCAACGGCACATGGGAAAGCTAAAGAGTGGTCAAATGGAAGCTCATACATGCTTTTGCATGGAGGAAAGAGTGGAGGAGGAAGAGGCAACAAAGCTGATTCACCTCACCTAGTCTTGCTTTCCTATGTGCCTTAAAACACTGAAAAAGCAGGAAATAAAACAGAAAAAGCAGAAGGGCGCCTAGGAGGCCAGGAATAAAGTAGATTTGATTCCTAAGGCTTTCCCAAGTGCTCCATGAGTCAATAATGGCAAGTTTTACCTCTATGGATAGGAAATTGACAACTTGCACATGGTGGGACTCATGGACTAGGCAAATAAGACAAAACAAATGAAATAATGTCTAAGTGGGTAAATACTATGGGTTGATTATTCTAACACCCCCCCCTTAAGCCTAACTTTATGAGTAATAAATCAAAAAATATAGGGCCTACCAACAAGGCTTAGTCACCCTTTACATACTGCAATGTCCATACAACCAAGGAAAGAGGCAAAACCAACTTGGGAAAATCCTCCCTTAAACATGGACTGTAAAAAAAAATTGTAGAATCTTGTCTCCACTCATGCTTTGACAGCATGATCAGCAATCCCCAGTAGTGATTTGAGATTGCTGAAGGTCTTCTCACAAAATGATTTTGTGAAGATGTCAGCTACTTGTTCTGAAGATGAACAGAAGAGTAGGTGAATGGTGCCATCATGCACAAGCTCTCTGATGTAGTGCATGTGAATCTCAATGTGTCTGGTTCTCTGCTTCTGAACTGGATCTTTGCAGATTCGAATGGTACTCTAGTTATCACAGTAGATGGTAGTTGAGTACTCAGGTTCGAAACCACACTCTCCAAGTAAACCCTGCAACCATAAACACTGAGTTGCTGCATTGACAACTCCTTTGTACTCAGCTTCTGTAGATGAGAGTGCAATGGCACTCTGTTTCTTGCTTGACCAGATGATTGGCCCTTCTGCAAGCATGAACACATAACCTGAAGCAGACTTCCTGTCAGTGCTATCACCTGCCCAATCACTGTCAGTAAAACCAATTAACTCAAGGTCAGAATTGGCCTTATATAAAATCCCATGTGTCCTTGTTCCCTGAACAAAGCTAAGGATCCTCTTTGCTGCTTTCCAATGGATCTCATGGGGCTGATCCATGAATCTAGAAGCAACAGTGACTGCATAAACAAATATCAGGTCGAGTATGTGTCAAATACAATAAACATCCAATCAACTGTCTATACAAAGTGTTGTTTACCATCGGTGGAGAATCATCTTCCTCCAGCTTCACTCCTGAAAGGAAAGGAGTTTTGCTTGCTTTGCAATCTTGCATTCTGAATTTGATCAGCAAATCCAATGCATATTTGGACTGGTGCACCTTGATTCCAGCTTTGTTTTGAGCAATCTCAAGCCCCAGAAACTGACTTAAGAGCCCCAAATCTGTCATGGAGAAGGCTTGGTTCATAGCTCCTTTTAGGGAAGCAATATCAGCCTGTGAGCTTCCTGTAATGAGGAGGTCATCAACATATAACACAC
>LPNX010520575.1:5427-31890 GCA_001517045.1 Pseudotsuga menziesii | reverse complement strand
AGCAGGCAATAAAGCAGAAAAAGTAGAAGGGCGCCTAGGAGGCCAGGAATAAAGTAGATTTGATTCCTAAGGCTTTCCCAAGCGCTCCATGAGTCAATAATGGTAAGTTTGACCTCTATGGATAGGCAATTGACAACTTGCACATGTTGGGACTCATGGACTAGGCAAATAAGACAAAACAAATGAAATAATGTCTAAGTGGGTAAATACTATGGGTTGATTATTCTAACACTACAACCATGATAGGTGGTATTGTACTACCTTTATGCAAGGGTGGTTTATGGGGGTGTGGGAACTACTAAACCCAATGGCCATATGAGTCAGTGTAAAAACCAATGGCTAACAATATTTTTATGGTCAACACCTTACAACCTATATTACTTGTTATTAACTCCAATATGTCAAATCCTTCTATATCCATAAGTATTATGACATGAACCATCATCGTGGTCATCAACATTGTCATCATCATCATCAATTCCATATGGTACATCAACATCATCTTGATGATCATCCTCATGATCATGATCATCGTTATCGTTAAGTACATCATCAACAAAATCATCGTCATCATTGTCATTATGGTCATTCATATGCCATTAGTGTTCGTAAGCACTCATTGGCATTAGGATTCATGTCATGTAATTGTTAGGGTCATTTATATGTCGTTACAATCATTTCGACGATAATAGGCTTGTTAGATGTCATTATAGACATTTAGGTGCCATTAGAATCAATCAGGACGCAAAAGTTCTACCACATGCATAATCATTGTTGACATCCACATCGTCATCATCATCATACAATAAATCAACATCATTGTTCTCGTCGTAGTCATCATCAATGTCATCATCAATATAATTGCGATAATAATGAGCAAGGATCCCTACTACCTCATAATAATGGATGATATAGTCTTATACTTATCAAATCATATCCATATGCTTCATCATAATTATCGTAATGCATCATCGTCATGTCGTTAGCACCAATCGGATGAAATTAGGGTTTATCAAATGTTGTTGGGGACACTCAAATTCCATTAGAGAAATTTAGGTGACATTAAGGTAATTTAACCCATTAAGGTAATTTACCCCTCATTAGGATTAATCAAGATCCAAAAGTTCCATGATTACGATCATTTAGGTGCCACTATGATAAATCAAGATCCAAAAGTAATATCACATGAATCATGATCATTGACATTGATATACCTGGCTTTATGTCGGACATGTTTCGAACACAATTACTAGCTCTAAACCTAGTGCAATTCCTAGCACGATTCCTTTTTAAATTTCTTGCATTATTTTGGGCGTTGTACTTGGCTCTATACCTGGTGCTATGTTGGATGTTTTCTAGGTGCAATTCCTGGCTCTATACTTGGCTCTATGTTGGATGTTTTTCCTACCAAAATTCATGGCACAATTCTTATCACTAAACCTAGATTAATATATGGTGTTATGTTATTCAGGACATTTTTTTGGTGGCTATTCTGGGCGTTATATGGGATGCTTTTTTGGATGTTAATTGGGATGCTAATTGGGATGATAATTGTGATGCTAATTGGGATGCTAATTAAGACATTAATTGGGATGCTAATTAGCATCTGAAATAGCGCCAACTTTTAAAAAGGGATGCTAATTGGGATGCTAATTGGGACGTTAATTGGGATGCTAATTAGCGTCCAAAATAGCACCAAATTTTAAAAAGGGATGAAAATAACACCATTAAAAGTGCCATCCCATGGAAAAGAGTCCACTTTCTCAAAAAAATGATCAAAAATACACTAAAAGTGATAGTGGAGCTTAAAAGGAAACTAATCATGGGGTTTTGTTGTAGTGGATGTCGATTTGCGAGTGAAACCTATGCTAAAAAAATGGAAAGACCTTGGGGAGGGAGAGTAATATCAAGGACTCAACCTTAATTGATGAAGACAACAAAGACCAAACTTTGCAGGACAGAAGAGTCCCTAGCTCTAACTGAGTGATTAATGAAGGACCCGTGGAGAACATAGGAATACTGAGAAAATGGAGTGAAAGCAATGAGAAGCCTCAAAGGAATTCCAACTCACCAGGCCATGTGGACACCCAAGAGAAAACAATGCAAGAATTCAAATAACTTAGATTCCATTAACAATAACCCAACTAACAGTAATCTCAATGATGTCCACAAGAAAATTTAATATGTTGTTCAAGTCACAATCGCAACTAGTACACACCTCCATCAGATATTGTGATAGGAAATGCTTGCAGAAAGGATAAAATCAAGAGGATATGGGAATTATTGCATGAAATTCCACTCTAAAAAATTTCACCTCAATCTTGAGGTTTCCCAGATCTATTCCCTATGAAATTTCATCCTTAAGGTTGTGTTGTTGCACAACCAAGCAGGCTTGAGATTGCAAGGAGGAAACCGATAGTCACAATAGAAGTCTTGTGTTGTAGTCACACTAGCAGACATAATCAGTTATTCCTAGCAGTAAGACATAGTCACACTAGAAGAGACACTTATTTACACCTAGCAGAGACATAGTCATGCCCAACAGTGACGTTGTCACACTAGCAGAGACACTCAGTTATTTCTAGCCGATACACTCAGTTATGTGCAACATAGACACAATCATGCCCAGAAATGACACATAGTCACACTATGATGTAGGGGCATATACTATCTATGTGAAGTCATTTATGAATTCACTGTCTTATTTTGAATTTCAAAGAGACCTAGGGTATCTCTTATGTAATTTGTTTTGTTTTGTTAAAAGTTGAATAAAACCGGATAAGGATCTTCGATCCTTCCACATGTAATAGATAGGACTGAAATTTGGGTGAATTAGTTGAGAGAAATAAGTAGTTTGTTAGTGAGTCATAGGGGTTAGTAGAGTCCAATAAGGACTAAATTCCTTCTTTGTAGGATCTGTGTTATAGCGTATTTCACCACTCTAGGTGAATCACACTTTGTATGGCCTTCCCCCGTCCCGCTGCAGACTCTTTAGACCCCATGGACCATCTTTTATCCTTCGATGTTTCCTTGATCATCTCGAAAACCATATGAAAAATGATATACGCTGATTTTAACCCAATAACTGCATACATACATGTGTTTGACCCCGATAACTGTGTACATCGGGATGTGTGCATAATCCAAATCCTTTTGGAGTTTTCCTTGACTTGGATCCGACTCATTCGACTCCTAGCCTTCCATATGCCTTGAGATCGCTCGGATTCAACCTTTCAGTATCCCTTTGAAAGCTATATAAGGAACCCCTTGGTACATTGAAGGCATATAGAGAGAATTCTGAGCAAAGAAACTATAGTCCATTGTTGCCGGAATTTATACTTGAGTCTGCATCCCTTTGTCCCTTGGAGCACTTTTGTGTTCTTCCCAAGCTTGCCTTTTACTAGTGAGCTTGCTATTGAGAAATGGAGGATTGAGGTGGTGGAGGCCCAAGTGGGGGATTCAGTTTCTCCGGTTCGCAGACGTGCCGTCAGAGGTTGTATCTATCTTGTAATCTTTGATTTATATTAATAGAAATATCTTTTCCTGTCCAATGATGTGTATTTGATTGAATATTTTATCCATGGGAATATGTCAAATGCTTTTACATTATTATTATATATGCTAGAATAGATATAACACCATGATATATAGTATGCTTGTATTGTTTAATTGTTGTTGAGGAATTATTATATCAATTCAAGCTGAAGATTGGAAAGCTCAACGGGGATCTACTTCAACCGTCCGGAATAAGGTACGAGGTCTGATCCTTTAGTGTTAGACATTTTATTTCTATTGCATACTGGGAAAGATTGATTTCTGGAGTCAAAGCTGTCTATTGTGGTACCCCAAGCCATAGGAATTTCTCTCCGTAACAATCTGGAGAACTGATTAGTAGTTGTATTTAATGCATACTAAGTTATTGTGTTAATTAGCTGAAGGTAGCTCGAGGAGTTGTTTTGGTAGCTCATTTTGAAGCTTGAAGACTAGATCAAAAAAGGAAGATCTTGAAACTTGGTTCCTGGAGAATATACATTGTCAAAAAATATCTATTTGTATTTGGTCTATTTGTGATTTTCAAGTTTGAAGAAAGGTATTTATAAATAAAAATTGAATTTCTGTATTTATGGAATTTACAGAACTAGTCTCTATTGGTATGTAGAATTTATGTTAGATTGTTCATGTTTTCAAATTGATGGAAGGCCTGCTAAATTCATTCATATAATATTTATTCTCAACTTGATAGAGGTTAAAATTTTTTAATAGGATCAATATTATTCATGGTGATTATCAAATTCCAATGAGAGTTACATGAATTTTTTTCTTTGAAGGGGAAGACAAAAGCAGAGGGTGATCGACGGTTTCTGTACATTATAAATTCAATCAATGGTGATGATCAATAATTGCATCCTACTTGAGGAAAAACGGTGAATATCGAGGGTTGGTTCGATCAAAGATCATAAAGATATATCATAGTCATACTTGTACGGGGTTTTGTTTACCCTAAGCAGTACGCTGGAATACCATATGGTTCTATGGTTAGCGCTGGGAACTTCTGGCTTAAGTGCTAATATGTAGAGGATCCACTGTAAATGGTGAGGTGTTATGAAGTTAGTAGTGGTTTTCTAGTTTAGCTCTAGACATGGATAATTCTATGTTATGCAAAAAATAACAGAGACGAGAGGTGAATTTTTATGGTTTTCACTATTTTGGAAGGTTTTATGCCTAGAAGGTAGTGTATGTGCTTTTATATACATTGGTAAAGATCATCTTGTGTATATATTAGAGGGTAGACTTGAGATCAAATTAGCAGAGATACTCAGTTATGCCCAGCAGAGAAACAATCATTCCCTATAGTTACACATAGTCACACTAGCCGAAATACTTCACAACCAACAGAGAGGATGTTTTATTGGGAAACAATAATATCGAAATTGGTAAAATTAATAAAATGCTTCCACTCTATGCAACAACTCAAGCAGGGTTACCATTTATTTTTGCTGCTACTGGGAATATTATTCCGTTATGGACAGAATCCACTACTTATTTTGGAACTTTGGGGATATTTATCAACATTTATATTATAGGATCGAGGATTGTTTCCCCTTGGACATTTTTCTTATTAGTTCACGGAATTTGATATAGGGTTTTGATTTCATATCGCATCTACATAATTCTATGCAAAAAAACCGTCAAATCTCATACAATACTCAATGTATGGTCATGAATTGATTCCTACTGCTAACTAGACTTCAAGAGGATGAAAATAATTCAAGAAGGTTACAAGGTTTATTTATAAGTCCTCGCCCCTATCTCTGTGTGTGTCACTACTAGGTCATTGACAAGTTTTTACACAGGAAAGGAGGAACTAGCTCACCAGACAAAAGGAGGTTAAAACTAAAGGTAAAGGGAAAGGTTGTATCATGTCTTCCTATGAACAGGTAGCTCTACCCACTTAGCAATTAATGAGAGACTCACCTTTAGTTAGGAGGGAGATAAAATTAAATATTCATTCTTCGGATCAGAGGGAGTGGAAGAACATAAAGAATATATTGACCAGGTTCAAGATGCGTATCCAGGAGCTAACCAGGGATGTTCTGTTGATGTATAATATAGTATATTTCATTTCAATTTACCTGGAAGTTAGGAGTTCAATTCCCATGGAGGGAAAATGCACCATAAAAAGAAAAATTATTGACATAAAAAAAATGATGTGGCTAAATTTTCAATTCACATAGAAAATTGTACTTACAGAGAAAATTTTTGTAGTCATTGAGCTCGTGAAACCATTCATGATGTCCTGAAACCAACCATGGTTGGTCATTCAACCCGTGAAGGAAACGAGTAGAGAAAATAAGTAACTCGTGAAGGAAATCAACATAGCAATGAAGAAACAAGTGAAGGAACACATGGATTCATCCAAGTTTCAAGAATTAATCGAACAAAGGAATCGACTGCAGAAGACAAATCTCAAGTCGTAGAGTATCAACCCAAAGTAACGGTCGACTTTGCGAGGGAAATACAAATTATTGGAATGTAAATTCGGTAATGCGCACGAGAGGGAACTTAGGTGCAGGTAAGTGAACAATGAAGGAAATGGTGTATTTTTATATGTTTTTATTTTTTGTTTATTTATTTATTTTATTTGTTATTTGTTAATGTATTATGAACCCTAGAAAATGCATTATGTATTATTTGTATTATTATTTTTACGTATTATTTGTTAAGTTTTTTATGCCTAATATAGAAAAGTGTTAATGACACTCATATCCCACCAAAGGATAGTGATCCAAATTTATATGGTGGTTGATGGCCTAGTTCACAAACTAGGGCCATAGAAGCTTCATTTTTGGCCAAAGTCTATACATCTATATCTTGTGTGCAAAACCTCGTAATGGTACCCATATTCCACTCAAGGAAAAATTTACTTTATAGATTTTTCTAGTGGTGATTTAATGGTTATATCATGTCCCATATTACATATAATATTAATTTATGCATTAAGGAAATTAATCTCCTCCCATAATCATGGTCAAGGCCCTAAGACCCATCGAATATATGCACAAAAAATCCTAATGGAATCCCTATACAAAATGTATGCAAGATATTCCTTTTAGAGGGATCTTTTTCAATTCCAGACCTTGATTATTTCCCATTATTTCAAGAATATGTGTTTAGTGTACAAGTCTCTAGAGTTCTTCCCTAGCCATGGTTAAGGCCTTGAGATCATCCTTCATGCATAAAACATCGAAACATTGCCAAGTCTCTCACTCAAAGGATAGTGATCCCTTGTATGGGGGATGTTATGTGGTTTATGGAATTGTTTATGGGTCTTAACCCTTAAAGGAATCATCTAGGGTCAAAGGGAATTAATCCCATCCATTGATCATATACAATTCCTCAGGACCACCTCAATACCACCTCATTACTCATATATAGTATGCAAAATATCATAACGATTACCATATTCCACATATAAGAGGCCACATATCACTCCTAGTCTGTAAAAAAGTTCCACATGTGACCACTTGTAAGTTCCACATCCGTTATGATGAAAATCACAAGTGAAACTTTCAAGATACATGCATTATGGTTAAAGATAGAAGTTCACCTTGGAAATGTATGCACTTCTATTAGGATTGTATTCTATGGTTATAAATTATATTGATATAATTTGTTCCTGTCTCATTGAAAATCAATTTGACAATACAAACACTTGTGACCCCCTCCCTATGTCTCGTGGTAATGATTCCTCTTCCATTATTACTTTTCTCGAAGAGTGTCCATGTCAATTCCATACATTAGTAAGCATTGTTACTTTATCCATCGAATTCCTTTCATGTTCATATGATCCCATTCCCCATTCCAAACATTACAAGTTGTTGTTTTCATTCACGACAATTATTTGCCATTATCTATACAATGATATGATTTAACAAATGATGACGATGATGACGATGACGATGATGATAATGATGATGATGATGATTTTTGAGTCTGGAAACCCTCCCACACCATCAATGCATGTGCCTAGTCAAACCATGGAAAATTTCACAAAAAGTCAACACATATATAAAAATTTCAATGTAGGCCCCATGTAGCACATTAATTAATCTATAGGTATGGTTTTTGATGCTTGAAATGTTAGTGTCAGTCACGATGTTGATGATGCTGATGCTGATGATGATTATGATGATGATGATGATGTTTGAGTATGCAAAACCTCCCACACCACCAATGTATGCGCCTAGCCAAACCATGCCAAATTTCAGACCAAGCCGACACATACATAAAAAATTTCAACGTTGGCCCCACGTAGCACATTAATTAATCTATAGGTATGGTTTTTGTTGCTCAAATTGTTAGTGTTAGTCATGATTACGATGATGATGATGATGACGAAAATGATGATGATGATGATGATAAAGATGATGATGATGATAATGATGATGATGATGTTTGAGTCTAGAAACCCTCCCACGCTGTCAATGCATGCGTCTAGTCGAACCATGCCAAAGTTTAGATCAAGTCGACACATATAAAAAAAAAATTCAATGTTGGCCCCACGTAGCACATTAATTAATCTATAGGTATGGTTTTTGCTGCTTGAATTGTTAGTGTTAGTCATGTTTGATGATGATGATGATGATGATGATGAAGATGGTGATCATGATGTTGATATCATATGAAATGATGAAGATGATGATGATGATGATGATGAGGATGATAATGATGAGGATGATGATGAAGATGATGATGATGATGATGATGTTTGATTCTGGAATCCCTCCCACATCGTCAATGCATGTGTCTAGTCAAACCATGCCAAATTTAATACCAAGCTGACACATATATAAAAATTTCAACGTCGGCCCCACGTAGCACATTAATTAATCTATAGGTATGGTTTTTACTGCTTGAGCTTTTAGTGTCAGTGATCCTGATGATGATGATGAAGATAACAATGATGATTATGGTGGTGATGATGATGTTTTATTTTGGAAACCCTCTCGCACCATCAATGCATGTGTCTATTATAACCATGTCAAATTTCAGACCAAGCCGACACATATGAAAAAAATTTCAACGTTGGTCCCATTTAGCACAATAATATTTGTTCTATAGGTATGGTTTTTCCTGCTTGCATTATTAGTGTCAGACATGTTTGATGATGATGATGATGATGGAGATGGTGATCATGATGTTGATGTCATATGAAATGATGATGATGATGATGATGATGGTGTTAGAGTCTGGAAAACCTCCCACACTGTCAATGTATGTGTATAGTCAAATCATGCCAAATTTCAGAGCAATCCGACACATATATAAAAAATTCAATGTTGGCCCACATAGCACATTAATTAATCTATAGGTATGGTTTTTGTTTCTCGAATTGTTAGTGTCAGTGATGATGATGATGATGATGATGATGATGATGATGTTTTTGATGACGATGATGATGATGCCGACGATGATGAAGATGATTATGATGGTGATGATGATAATGTTTGAGTATGGAAACCCTCCCACTTCGTCAATGCATATGTTTAGTCAAACCATGCCAAATTTGAGACCAACCTAACACATATATAGAAAATTTCATGAAATGATGAAGATGATGATGATGAAATGACAAAGAAGAAGAAGAATATGATGATGATGATGATGATGACGATGACAACGATGATGACGATGACGACGATGACAACGATGATGATGATGGTGGTGTTTGAGTCTGGAAACCCTCCCACTCCGTCAATCATGTATCTAGTCAAACCATTCCAAATTTCATACCAAGCTAACACATATATAAAAGATTTCAATGTTGGCCCCACATACCACGTTAATTAATCTATAGGTATGGTTTTTGTTGCTCAAATTGTTACGATAATGATGATGTTAGTTATGAAAATGATGACGATGATTATATTTATGATGATGTTAGTTATGAGGATGACGATGATGATGATGATGATGATGATGACGGTGACGATGTTGATGTTTATTTTAAGAGGAAAACTCTAAATTATGTTAATAACCACCTTAATTCACACCAAAATCCTAAAATTGATTGAAAGGATAAAGAATTACATTGAATATGATTAGAAAATAACACTGAACTGATAACTATTTGGATTGCGATTCATTTTAGAGATATGTGAAATGCCACAAAAAACAAACATTAATACTCGATAACCATGTCATAATTATTGAAATATGGTGGATATATGCATATTTGTGTCTATGCCATCATTATTGAAATACGATAGAATTAAGTATTTAAAAATAAAATGCCAAATAATATTACCTGCAAAGTTGAACATCAAATTAAAATTGATAATATTTAACTTACCAGTCGGTGGAAGCACATTGTTCACAAAAATAAATATTGCTTGCTCTACACCTACATTTATTCTCTTGCATATCATATGTACAAACTGTCCGACTGTAAAATATGCTGGCCGAATCATATATCTGCGAATTGAAAATGATGATCTACTCAACTACAATCAAATGAAATATTATTTGAATATTCTATTTGATGAAATTAATTTCTTTTGCAAATCAAAATATATAATAATAGTCACATATTTAAAAATTCAACAAATCAAAAAGTAACTTATTTGCATAACAAGACTTGAATCTTACAGGTATGTGATTTGGATGTTTGTCACTGATTCTTTTAGCCTCCTCTTTTCTCCTCTCTGTAATATGATCTCATTAATGTTAGTTACTATTTTTAAGAAAAATAAGATAAAATAATATTTCAAAATTATTGAATTTTGAGTACCAATCAAATTCAATATTTCTATCGCAAGATTCAATCAAAATATATAGAGTATATATATTACTGCGTACCTTGTACACTTCAATAGAATTCATCATCTTATTCATCCAATTCATTATCTATATCATCCGATCTAGAGTCAATATTGTAAGGATTGGCAATATCATCATCGTCATCTAAGTCAGTTACGATCATCATGTCATCGTCGATATCATCTTCATGGGAATTATCTGCTACATCATCTGATTTAACTAATTCTTTGACATAGTCTTCTGGAACATGATCATCTAACTCATGTTGATCATGATCTTCATCATCGTCTTCTTCTTCCAGACCCTCTTCATTAAATTCCTCTAGGTTATACTTTACTGAACTTCCCCTTGGATCGTGTCTCATAAGAAATGAGAAACCCACTTTACCTAGAACCTCAGAGTAAAATACTTGTTCACATTGGCTTGGAAGAACATAGGGCTCCACTCCTGGCTCAAACAACCTTGTATTTAACATGGTAAATCCATTATCATGTTGAATAATAGTGCTATCGGGGTCACGTTGATTCAATAGTAAACTATACCATTTGACAATGAACATAACTATCTTGAAGGATTTAAAGTCACACTGAAGAATATCTTCTAGATACCCAAAGTATCGATTTTTGGAGAGTTCTGGATGTGTGTCACTTCTAGAGGAAACATTGGTCACCTCAAATACTGCATATATCCCACAATCTGTTGTTTTATTCGTTTCATCTAACTCTTTGATGTGATATCTACAACCAATGCACACCATAGCCTTATGTTGTTTTACCTACTAGTATAGATCAATCTCAACTATGGCGCTACCAAGTGCCAAGAGGGATCAAGTTGTCTTGAGGTGCAAACCCTTTTTAATTTACAAAAATGTCTAATAAGTATTCCTACTTGGAAGGGGCATGACCAACTTGCTTAATTAATTTCAAAACAGCGTAAATATCACTAGAGGAATGAGCTTAGTAACATTAATAATCATATAATCAAATAGTTTTCCAAAAAGTGCTTTACTTTTCTTTTTTAAAACTAGTAATGAATATTAAGAGCAGTTAATGAGTAAAATAATCCATATAAAATTTTAAAATCTAGATTTCGAGAATAAATTGGAATTTGAAAAACATTTTACCATCAAATGAAGATTTTAAACATTTATCCAAATGTTTTTGAGAAATGACTTGTTTTTCTCTATAACTGAAAATGGACATTTACATGTTAGGGTTAACCTTGACTTGGGAATGAGAAAGGATGTAAGTGGCTTAAGCCACATGGTTTTAGTGGCCCATGTTTTTTTGCTAGTTATATTTGCATTGAAGGTTAACCTTGACTTGGGAATGGGAAAGGATGTAAGTGGTTTAAGGAACATAGTTTTAGTGGCGAGTGCTTTCTTGCTAGTTGTATTTGCATTGAAGCTTGGTTTTTCCCTACCGTGTTTTCTAAGGTAAATCTAGTGTTGCTATTGTAATGGGTATTATTTTGTAATTTATTTTATAACATATTTTATTCCTAACATTGTGTATGCTTAGGTTTCAAGTCAACCAAATTTTAAATTGAAATTTGATATATAATTACATAAGTGTGTTTTAGAATTTAGCTAACTTAAAATTAAATTTTATATGTTCTTGGTTTTATAATTTTTCTTTTACTACTCAACTCAATTGAATTTTACTACTAATATTTTACTATTTATTTTGTAATATTGTGAGTATTTTCCTAATATGGTTGTATATTTATATGAGTAAAATATTTTTTATTTTTTATTTTTTTTATTATAAGTCGACATGTTATAATTTTTTTTATACTTTTTATTATTATTATTTTTATGTAACCGACATGTGCCACGTCGGTGTTATAGACGAGACACATCTCTACCATTTGAGATGTAGAAAGCACCTCTTGGCGCAACAACAAGACATACATGAAAATTTTACATAAGCATTCAATATTTATGATTCAGTGAATGTTTATGCCATACAGGGAAAAAACAAATGTCTACTACATCAACATGTAATTTGCAAAAAAAAAATAGAGTGGTTGATTAATATGCTTTCCTTCTTATATTTTAAACCATATGTTAAATCTATTTCCCTTCATGTAAGATTGGTATCTCCATTGGGATGTGCCGCTTTAACCAATGAAACCATACCTTCCCATGATATTCCATAACCAGATTGTCTGCATCGTTCAATCCATACCTTCATCCAGTCAAGAGTTTTTGAGATGTATAAATTAATTGCATCCCACTCTCGACCATTTGCTTCATGACAATAAAATTTAAAATTCAATACACATGTAAAATATCTTAACAAAGTATACGCTATTAATTGATGCAATATATTGAATATAAAAATAGAATATGTATGATATATATACATAGAAGTCAAGAGTCAAATGTATTATATTAATTATCATCCACTAGCTAATAATTACCTTTCACCTTCCTCGATCTACCTTTTCCTTTTAGGTACTCCTCTTCAAAATTGTTATTGGAGTCCGGATCACAAATGCGATGTAAATTGAGCTTTGAAGCTAAATCAGGAATATATTCACTAACATACAACATGTTTTGTTATACCGTATATCCTTCCATCATAGAACCCTCAACATGTGCTCATTTTCTAACCAAACCCTTCATAATTTCAAGTGCCTATCAACCATCCACATGGACCTTGAGTGCATAGGTCTACACAATTCAATCTCGTCGAATTGGTGTATGAGGTAGTGTTCATGTGCATTGAAAAATGCCAAAGGTAGATGCTTCTACATTTCACACATGAGATGAGGAATTTATCTCCTAAAATAATTTATATCTTCTTTATGGATTTCTTTAGATGACAACCATCTATAAGTGACGCAAACCAATTACGATATTTAACAAAAAAAAATTAATTACATAACATCAATTAGTGAAAAAAAATATATAAGTTCTACGACAAATTAAAGAAACACTAAGCACATGAAAAGAAATTGATAGTTACCTCATGTATCTTCCAATATTATATATAACTTGTTTGACATTGTTGTTGAAGTTGTCTAGGAGAGAGAGAGATAGAACATATTGTAACAATATACAAACCACATCATTTTTTAAACAAATAGTAGTGAAACAAAATAACAACAATATGCACTGGAATTAAAACAACAATAATACCATAATAATTACTTTCAAAAAGACATGCCAATCATGTGTTTTCACCCCCACAAAATCAGCTTTCTTTGTTATGATATTCTTCATGTTTGCACAAAATCCAGTGGGAAATTTAATTTTCTGCATGACTTCTATTACAAAATTACTTTCCCACTCTATTAACATCCATGGAAGTGATATTATATAAATTTGGTTTCCATTGCTATGAAATTGAATGACGTCTTTCATTGCATGGTTTCCTTCTTGAATGGATTTGCAAATTTTGACAATTTTTTCTTTGTCACTCATTAGATCCAATACTATCCATAATGTTTCAGTCATATTCTTTCCAATATGCATTGTATAAAATAAATGAGCAATTTGTAGGTTATCATAGTAGGGAAACCTACTGAATTGTTTAGGATAACTATTCATTCCTCGTGGAAGCCCAATAATTCCTTCATGATCAAGAGAGACATCAAGAATCATAGTTTATAAGTAAAAAGTTACAGAAATCAATTATGGCCTCTACAATAAACAACACACAATAAAAAAATACATAACAATTCATATACAATGATCCATACGTACCAGCTTGATGATTTCTATTATATTGCAACTTCCAAAGGTGAGGTGTCATTCTCTATGGTTTTAATGTATTCTCTAACTTCCCATTGAATATATTTTTTTTGGTTGTTCGATACCTATGATTCTTAGAGAGGAAGTGCATATACTCATCAAACACCTCCTTTCTTAAGTTTTTTGAGCAACGATATTTGATCTTAGGACCACAAACTAGACATGCAAATTTTCCCTTTGTCTGAAGACCTACATATAGATATGGAATATCTATGTCAATTATAATTATATATAAAATGAATGGAATATTTATAAAAACATGCATGCATAGTAATATATCAACTAGTTCATAAATTTAAATTCAATTAAAGTGGAACTTAAAAATAAAAGCCACAAAAATAGGTTAACCTTGGGGCATCATCTATTGTCCATACAAGAATTGCATGGAATTGAAATTTCATTTGTCGTATTGGTCTAGATACGCCATACATAGTGATTCCATTCCATAACATTAGTAGCTCGTCTATAATAGGTTTGATATATACATTCATATCTTTAACTTGGAACTTACCTGATTGATTTGAAGTACATATAAAATATATAATAATGAGAACCATTAAGATATATAACCCATGCACAAGAGTAAAATAAAAAATATATATATGACATTAGGAAACAAAATATGACAAATCATATGCCGCAACTACATTAAAAATAAAACAACAATAAACACAATATAACTAGAATAATCATAGACAACATTATGTGCTCCCTTGTTATTGGAAACCATGGAAGAATGTTATTGTTGATAACAAAAATATGCCACACCATGTAAACAGATATCATCTCTGCAAATGGATTAACACCATCTACTGCCAAAGAAATACTAATATTACATGGTTCTTCTTTAAAGTGAGGCCAATTTTCCTCCATATCTCTAAATCCAGAACCATCTGCAGGAATTCAAATAATGTCATCTTAACTTTTGTTTCTTGCATGGTAATCCATAAATTGTGCTATGTTTTTGCACCTAAATAGTCTTTGCAAATGTGAAATCATGGGGATATAACAAAGAACCTTGTGAGGAACCTTCTTTGTTACTTTATCTGTTCGATATCTACTTATATGACATTCTAGATATTCTGTTGAAAATTCATGCTGATTATAATATATAACATCATCATCGGGGAATGCGTGAATTGATTCATAATGCATTTCAATTTCTTTGATGATGGCAGATAAATATCGATATGTGCGAGGTAAAATATTTGATGGTGACAACAAAAATTCATCTATCAAGTGACATAAAAAAAAATTAAAAATAAAGTTAATATAATATATAAATAATATTAACGAAACACATTTCATCTGTATTAATTTGAATAATGAATTAACAATACAATTATAGGAGGAACAAAGATAACCTTTATCACGAGCATATGTATGTGATGGATTATTTTACATACCTTAACATTTGTGTCATTTATTGTTTGAAAGACCATTTATAACCTTCAAGTTCATTATCAACAATATAGCGGAGAGAAGATTTGTGTTGGAGCCTTCATAAAGGGGTTCGTATGCCTTCTTAAGAAGAGGTATATCATGAACATAATCAAAGTCATTAATATTTTCATGATGATGATGATGATCATCATCATCCATTCTAACATTAAATGAATCATGGATCAATGTATTTGTACCATCATCCTCAACTACGTTATCCGTATGATCATATTCTTCAATAGGATCATTAACTTGTTCTCCATTAAGCATAGCTTGATGTTCCTCTGGTACTTGTTATAAAAGCACTTCCTATGGATGATATGCCGTAGGATGTTTTTCCTTTATAATTACATTAATGTATCAATAAATATAAGTTAATATAGGAAATATTAAAATAATACATACATTTACCAGAGCAAAAAATATAAAAAAATTTATAATGCTAAACTTACAAATGGACGATATTCATTTCCTCCATTAGCATGTCCATGTTCCATACAATGTTTTGTGGTTGTTGTGATAAATATTATTCTCCTATTAAATCCCCTGCATTGACTACATGGACAATAACATTTCCCATCACCTCTTATTTTCGCTGCATCCCACATTCTAGCAAGCAATTGTTGATTTTGATTGTTTGGATAAGGAATATTGCTATTTGACATTTTGTCACAAAAATATTGAATGAAGACTATCGACAATCTTAAAAAATCAAGGTCCACATAGCACTATTTTCACAAATGATGTTTTTTTGAAGAATAAAATGATTTCCACAAACTCTTTGTCAAAGAATAAAATGATGTCCACAAATAGTCCGTCGACAAATAGAAAAATTCCGCAAACTGTCCGTCGAAGAATAAAACAATTCCGCAAACCAACCGTTGAGGAATAAAACAATTTCTGCAAATCGTCTTTTTCTTCTATAGAAAACATTTCAAAATATTTCTATAAATTATATACTTTAAAATTCAATTGACGTTGAATAACCGATGATATTAACTTAGTTACCATTGCAAAATTCATAGTTACCATTTTTTCCAAGTACGTTGCAAATTCGACAAACTAAGGTTTCTTATCCGATGAAAAAGGGGTAAAAAATATGACAACAAAAGGGTTGAAAAAATGATGACACATGGGTCAAAAATCCGACGACTAATTCTAGAATTAAAAGAAATTAATCGAAATTCGTAATTTCAAATTGAAATCCGTGAAAACAATACTTTTTGTCGGATTGTCGTCAAATTTTTGGTTCAAATCTTGTTGTGTATGGTATCAGTCTATATAAAAAAAAACTCATTGAAACCTAAGGATTTACACGAGGTCAAATAAATAGAAAACAAATGCACTACTATTTCCATCTAATATTACCCAACAATTTATTTGTTTGTGCATTGTTTTTGGCCTTTATTTTGTTGGAGCAAGTGACATTCTCCTTTGTTCTAGTTCCTTCAATTTTATAACAAAATGTGGTATAAGTTCTTGCATGATAAGTGTGTATCTCTATATTTGGGAACCTTCACCCAAGGCCCAATCATGGTTTGTGCAAACCTATTCATCCAAAGGTGAATATATTGTGTGTTGCATATCTTTCATATCCTTGCATTTTGTTTCTAGGAAACACTACTTTCAATTAGAAAATTGGATCATTAAATGGATTCATGTTGGTCATCGTAAATGATTGTTGCAAATAAACCCTAGTGCCAAACATTTTGAAGTATTTTACACACTTAGGACAAGATTGCAACAACAAACGATTGTGATTTTGGGTTGCAAGAATTTCATCACCCCCTAGTCCCAAGATCTCTATACTTGGTAGTGATTTTTTGCAATGCTTTCGTTCATAATATCTTTGAGCTTCCTTCTCTTAAACTTATTAGGGAATTTATAGCCCCTATTTCCAAGTTACTACAAGGGTGTTTGAGTATTTTCTCTTACATTATCTTTGTTGACATTTGAAACAAATAGGAAATGTCCAAAATCTTGAGTCTTTCTATTGATCCTAAGGATAGAAGCAATTTTTTTTTTTTGAATACCCAATATTCTTGTTCATGTAGCTATCATAAGAGAACTAACTAAAATAAAAATATGTAGACATATTTGTACTCTATTTTGTAATTGCACCAAGGTATATATGTTTGGTTGAAGTTGTTTTCCTCGTTGGTGAAACAAAAGATAATGTGCTCATTGTTTTGTTGCTTGTAAATTCGAAACTATACACAAAACCCAACATTTCCGTTGGTTTTTTTCAACAAGTAATATTAAAGTAAATTAAAGAGCAGCTAGGAGTTGAATATTATTCTTATATTTGGTGTCATAAAAAAACTAACTACCATGAAATACTATCTATGATGAATATGTATTGAGTGTTCTGTGCTCTATTCTTTCATTGAACCATGGTGTATATCTTCAGTTGAGGATAATATCTTAGCTTGTAGAACATGTAAATATGCATGGTTTGAGATGGTTTCTTTAATTTAAAAAACCTTCAAAATCTTGTTGCCACAAGATTTCACAAATAGTATCCGCAACTTTGAATGTCATATCATGATTTTGTTGTTGGTTTTATCATTTTTCTATGGTGTTGTTTTGTAGATGTCGAAAATGTGGATCATCTATAATGGTATATTGTTGTTTGATATATCATGTAATCTATTTCAAATATTAATAATATATAAGTATGACTTTCTTTGAACTTTTTAAACTCTCATTTGTAGTTTCTTTGTCACTTAGATGCATTATTGCATTGACTATAGGATTTCTTTTGGTTGAATTTTTATATTGTTCTATCAAAATGTAGTAATTGTAAGGTGTTCTGGAGGTTTTTCAATGCAAGTTATAACTTATTTTCAGTGATGTTCTGTAATATCCCAAATGTTTGAAATTTAATTATATTGGGCATAATCCCCACTGCACATAATTTATGTTATTTATATAGATATACTGGGCATAAGCCCCGATGCACATGTTTTATTGTTTTTCTATATGATTATATATTCGGCATAGGCCCCGTTGGGAAAGGACTATTGTTGTGTACTCGGCAGAGACCTCGATGTACTTGTTTTATTTATTATGTGAATAGGTGTAAGGCCTAATATACTGAGATGATATTTTTCTGATGTATTGTGCATAATTCTGATATACATGATTGATTTCTATGATGTGTTGGGAATAAGCCTTGGCTTACATGGGTTATGAGGCTATGTGATGTGCGTAATCTCTGGAGCACATAGGTAACCCCAACAAGTATAGGATAAAATTGTTTGTCATAAGCTTTGGATCACATGGGTTATGATGCTATGTGTTGAGCGATAAGCTCTGGAGCACATAGGTAACCCAAACAAGTAAAGGATAAAAGTGTTGGGCATAAGCCATGGAGCACTCCAACATGATGTTGAGCATAAGCTCTGAAGCATCAAATATTTGGCCATTGTATCCCTAGGTGTATTATACAAATGCATCCTGGTACTAGAATTGAGAAAAAGGATTTAGAATTACACTAGTGTAATGCCTATTTGATAGGTGTTGAGTATAAGCTCTAAATAGAACTAGGTGTTACTTTAATTAAGGGTGTTGAGTTGGAAAGAATCTGAATATCATCAACCTTGATCATACTTATTTAAGTTGATTAATTGAAATCACAATCTATTTATCATCAAGGACCGCAAGATACAACCAGGAATATGAGGTAATACAACATGAAAGGAAATCTAGGGCTACCTATCCCAGTTGACTGACCAAGCCCCACATGAGACCTTGTTAAATAATTAACATAAACTAAGGAAGTATCAAATAAAAAATTATGCTATTTAATGCATGAATAATAAAAGATAACAAAGTCACTAACTAAAAGTATATATATAATTTTATAAACTAAATATCCAAATAAGAATTCCTAGGATAAACTAAATAGGTAGCCCTAGATTTCCTTTCATGTTGTATTACCTCATATTCCTGGTTGTATCTTGCGGTCCTTGATGATAAATAGATTGCGATTTCAATTAATCAACTTAAATAAGTATGATCAAGGTTGATGATATTCAGATTCTTTCCAACTCAACACCCTTAATTAAAGTAACACCTAGTTCTATTTAGAGCTTATACTCAACACCTATCAAATAGGCATTACACTAGTGTAATTCTAAATCCTTTTTCTCAATTCTAGTACCAGGATGCATTTGTATAATACACCTAGGGATACAATGGCCAAATATTTGATGCTTCAGAGCTTATGCTCAACATCATGTTGGAGTGATCCATGGCTTATGCCCAACACTTTTATCCTTTACTTGTTTGGGTTACCTATGTGCTCCAGAGCTTATCGCTCAACACATAGCATCATAACCCATGTGATCCAAAGCTTATGACAAACAATTTTATCCTATACTTGTTGGGGTTACCTATGTGCTCCAGAGATTACGCACATCACATAGCCTCATAACCCATGTAATCCAAGGCTTATTCCCAACACATCATAGAAATCAATCATGTATATCAGAATTATGCACAATACATCAGAAAAATATCATCTCAGTATATTAGGCCTTACACCTATTCACATAATAAATAAAACAAGTACATCGAGGTCTCTGGGCTACCTAACTAAATAGGATAAACTAAATAGGAAATAATTAACATAAACTAAGGAAGTATCAAATAAAAAATTATGCTATTTAATGCATGAATAATAAAAGATAACAAAGTCACTAACTAAAAGTATATATATATATATATATATATATTATTTTATAAACTAAATATCCAAATAAGAATTCCTATTTTATAAACTAAATAGGAAATCTAGGAACTAATAAGAAGTTCCTAGTTATCAAAAATTAAATATATTGCATATAAATCAATTTAAGGGTTATTTTCAAGAAAGTATTAAAATATTGATTTAACTTAAGATAACCAACTGCCTCTTTTCCAAAGAATATCTAAAAAATAAAGAGCTAAGAGAGGGAAAGGGAGCTCATCATTTAATTTTGGATGGAATTGGAGAGTAATTCCAAACCCAAAACTTAGAGAATACAAAGCCTAACTCCCAAAATACCAACAAACTCATCCTTAGGAGTTCTAGTTTTCTCTTACATGTTGGAGCCAGATCGGACGGATCCCATTAAGAACCAAGAATGGTTCTGGGTCAAGGTTGGGAGGAACGCGATAGTTCTGAGGTCATCCGATTACCAGTCCACTCGTCAGAAGCTGAGTATTTACTATTAGTTCTATGTTGAAGTGCGGAGGGTTATAGAGCTATTACAAGCCACAAAAATAAAGGTAAGAGTTTTACCCTATATCAAATTATATTTATTATTTTAAATATGTTTACAGGCTGAGATTACAGTTATCAAGATTTGTATTGAAAGTTACTTCATAAAATTGAATAAAAAAATTATTTTTGTGGGTCCATTGACATAATTATTTGGTCATGGTACCCTAGTTTTTACTTCAATAGATCTTTATCGATTGGATAACTTTTAAACATGATTTATGGTTTAGGTTAGAATCTAGGATTTATCTTCTCATAAAAATTAGGATAAATCATTTCCAAACATCATGAACAATGTTGATTCCACACAAGAGCACTCAACCATAGAATCGTAGATCTTAGAAACAAAACAACCTTTGAAAATCAAATATTTATTATAGGACAGAGTCTTTTCCAAGCGAAGATTGCTCCAACAAAGCAATCTCATGCGAGAGCACTGTTTTATCAACTTAGAATAAACAATTAGCACTATTTACAAATCATCGACACAGGGTTTATGAAACTCATATTTTAAATAAATGCTTACATCTCAACTTTAAACAGAATAAAGAACCATGTGTATTTCACAACAGGTCGGAACCCTCAGAGCCCCAAATATACTCTATTAAACGTTCCATATTTTCAAGTTTGACTCCATAAATCTAACCATAGCGCTCGTTGATTGCCATGCAAATTTTTTTTTAAAGGAAATGGATATTACATAAACCAACTTAACTAGGGTATCACAATACCCCTCATACCAAACTTCGAATCCCATAGAGTTTTTTTTTCCAGCTATCCTGTGGATGAAGTGGCCACGCTTCAAGCGTTTCAAGGAAAATGCATCACCATGACTTTGAGATTAAATAGGAAAATAGATTTAGGGATTTTCCTATGCTTCTGTAGAGAAGCAAATTAAAACAAATATTTTCCACTCAAAATAATTTACAAACAAATTACTAACAGTTCCATTACTGGCAATGGCACCGCTAACACAAAACATCTCCACCAAAACATAATACATTCTCACCATTAATGCTTTTCCTAGAAATTTGACAAGACCATGATTCATAAATTAAAAACACACAAAGAAATAATAAAGCACAATTCGTTTTACCTCAACAATGTTAGATAAGAGATGGTACAGATAGATTTAAAACTTGAAAACAAATCAATTAAAATCCCACGACTTATATCATCATTCACCTAGATAAACAACATTAAAACAATACAGAGCACATAAAATATAATGATTATACAACCATGTATTTACAAAAATAGGTTTAGATAGGTTCGGTAGTTTCACCCACTGTCAGAGTTAAATTTACAAATTCATCAAATGCCTGAACATGCTCATAATCACTAAACTGTACGAAAATATTAACCAAAAACAGTCAAGAGTTAGCAACATTTCAAAAAAAATAATAAGAAAATAAGAGTTATAAACTGCAGGGAGGAAGCGCATACCTGAGCAACATTGTCGACCCTATAACCCCACTGTCCAAGCCATTTCCTAATGAACCAACAGACAGGGAGATCACTCCCCTCATCCAACTTACCATGCAAAATAGGGTTTCAAAAACAGGGAAAATCACTTATGTTCTTGAGCTATCATGGAAGGAGGACAGGAGGCCTCCATATGGCCCTCATTAAAATATTCAACCACTCCCACTAAGATTTGTATTTTTACCCACTCCGTATAGTTGTTAGCTCTTCTTTGTTTGTATATATGTATTTCTCTATACCTATATAACCTTGGTCTCAAAGCTTAGAACTTTTATTTTCTTAATCAAATTACTTCACTCGGCATAGGGTTAGTTCCTAGAATGTACAAACAACGAAGTTTCTCATGCCTTAGTTCATAATTAACTAAGTAATCCCAAGTCATAGGATTTGTTTATACATTTTCATTGAGTTGCTAGGTAAATGCCTCCAGTCTTTTCCCTTTAGGAGTAGAGGTAAGTTAACCACAACATTTTAGCTCAAACGAGGCTAGGTTAGATGTTAAGTCAAACATCCATTATAAACAAGTAGGAAGTAAGCAGACTCTGAATAACACCAGAAACATCATTATACAAATACACGACATAAATATACAAGACACGTCATTATACAAATAAAAGACATAAATATCATCGTAAGTAAATAGAACACCATGTATTAATCACGAGGTCTTCACTCAGTGAAACTATGTCATATCGCCTTCGTTCATGGGATATTAAAGAATGCCCCTAATTTCACTAGATATTGATAATTACCTACAAAAATAATTTTGTTTAGCCCCCCTCCCAATACATATTTCCAATTAAAAGAACCTTAATTTTACGATATATTCCCTACTTTTACTAGAAAACCCTTTTTATACACCCCAATACCTATAAACACACCATATCGTACTCTCTTCTCCCCAATACCTACAATATATTGAACTTATTTTTCATAATTAAAAAACCCCCTTTATGAATGAACATGATAAGATATTGCTCAACAAGGTGGATCCCCCATGGTATTAATCTGCGAGAGAAATCCAGATCGAAAATTACAAGTATCCCTTCCTAATAAACTCACAGAATGATGAAGTTAATTTTAGATGAACCTTAGGTCTTAACGATTCTATGGACCATACAATTTTTTTTATTTTACGGATTTAAGGGATACTACAAGTGGTATCATATCCCAATTTCGAACACTTATAGACCTTATGGGATCGCTACTGAACATTTGCTGCAGAACTGTATTTTCAAACTTTATTTGTTATTTTCAAACTAATAGAATAATATTGTTACTAACTATTTGATCTGTAGGTATAAAGAGCAGTCTAAATCATGGACATAAAAGAGGACAACAATCTACATGGGAACCTAAATTCCCCACCCTGAGAAGAAGAAATCGTGTTGGAACTGAATTCCAAATTAATGAAGACTATACAGAGTCTACAAGGTGATCTATATTGTTTTAAGGATGAAAAAATGAATGAAAGGAAATAACATAAAGCAATAAATGAAGCTCTACTTTGGAGCTTGATAGGGGTAAACTCCCATAGATAGTCCACCCACTCAACAAACAAATACAAGGAAAATTTTCATCATAAAAGAAGGACCAGCATTCTAAGAGAGGAGGGATGAGAAGAATACACCCGTGACTTCATAGAAAAAGAATATCAAAGCTCTTCCAGTAATGGATCACCCTCCCCTTGCAAGAAAACGAAGAAAAATTATGATAGCCTTCAGGGTGAATTTTGAAAGATCAAAGCCCCAACTTATGAAGGGGAAATGAATACCATAGAAAAGGCTGAAGAATGGCTCCTAAGTATGAATAAATACTTTTTAGTACATAATTACTCCAGTGAGATGAAATATTGGCTGGCCATTTACAACTTGAATGGAAAGGAATCTAGGTGGAAGAGAGATCTAAAACATACTAAGAGGGACAAAGTAAAGTATATCAGATGGAGTGGCTTCAAAAAAATATTCCAGGAAAAGTACATGTCTGAAAGATTATTTGACAGAAAAATAAAAGAATTCCATGAATTAAATATGGGCTCCCTAACTATGGATGCCTTTATCAACATATTTTTATATCTGCTGCATTATGTACCTTACATAAAAGATGAAAATGTCAAGATACACCAAATTTTTGGATGTCTCCCTCAAAATTTTTGATAGAGAATTGAGTTTTACATGCCCAAAAACTTAGACACCACTTTGCACAAGGCTAGAAATAGTTATGAACATGGAAAACTGAGATAGGAAAATGTGAACAAAAATCGAGATAGAATTAGATCCTTATCAGACAACCAAAAACCCAGTTTTAATTCACCACCATATAGAAAATAGAACAATACTTTCCCACCTAAGATAAATTTCAACAAACATGGTGCATGACCAAATGTGCCCGCACCAAATTCCAATAGACCAACAGTAAACAAAGGAACCAAGTCTACCCCGGTGCAGGTTAGCTGCTAGAAATGTCAAGGGACCCATTATGCCAGAGATTTCCCAAACAAGACAGATGGAGTCCTATAGAAATTAAAAAGAAAAACCAATAGTAGAAGACATGGATAGGAAACCTAGGATCTATGTAGCACTTGGCGACCGATAAGAAGACCATCAGGCCACTATGGTTGGGATAGAAGGTAAAGTTTTGAACACATCTATTTCAATTTTGTCGACACGTGCTTTCCGAAGCTATGTTTCCCCCAATATTGTCGACACGTGTAAACTAAACAAAGAGAAACATGAGAAACCGTGGTCGATACAACTAGCCACTGGTACAAAAAGAAAGGTTTCGAAACTATTAAAAGAATGTGATATGCACATGAACAATTTTCCAACTACGATAGACCTAAATATATTACCCTTAGAATCGTACAATGTGCTTATAGACATGGAATGGTTCAAATAACACCATGTCATGCCGACTATTTAAACAAGTCAATCTTATACACAGACGACCATGGGAATCAAAGAAAAATTCAGGGCATACACAAGAATTTTTATGTTAGATAGATATCTTCCTTACAAGTAAAGAAATGCATAAGGAAAGGCTGCAAAATTTTTGCAGTTAACATCCAAATGTAGAAGCTGAAAGAGAACAACAAATTGAAGAATTTATGGTTCTAGTAGACTACAAAGATGTATTTCCCAAGGAAATACCAGGACTACCACCCAAGCGGGACTTAGAATTTTCCATAGAATTAACACCAGAATCAATACTGCCTTCAAAATCCCCATACTGCATGCGTGACCCAGAGTTGGTGGAGCTTAAGTTACAGTTACAGGAATTGATAGAGAAGGGTTATATCCAACCTAGTGTGTCTCCCTGGGAAGCACCTATACTCTTCGTAAAGAAAATGGATCGTATGATCAAAATGTGCATCAATTAGTGATAACTCAACAAGATGATCATAAAAAACCATTATCCATCCCCTAGGATCGATGACTTGTTTGATGAAGTCAGAGGAGAAAAGATCCGTGCATCCATGGAGGTGGGTAACAATTTTTGGCAATGGATTTTTACTGAAATGAAAAAAGCGCACCCTCGATCGATTGTTTAACAAGCGCTCGATCAAGGTTCTTTAAACCCTCAATTGAGCTCTTGTTAGACCCTCGATCGAGGTTTCAATACCTCGATCGAGGGTTTATTAAGAGCTTGATCAAGGGTTAGATAAATCCTCGATCGAAGTAGTGACCTTGATAGAGCTACGAACCTCGATCAAGCTTCCTATTTTTAAAAAATTACAAAAAGGGCCACGCACACCCGTGGCCACAATTTAGTCCGCTGCAAAATCCCTTGATCGAATATTTACCTCGACTGAGCATCCACGTCCCAAAATACGTCGCCCATGCAGCCGTGCCCCCGAAGACTTCAAGTGACTGACCATGCAAGCCACACCCCCTTTCACCAGAATGTCGGAGGAGAGATGTTTTTAGGTTTTTATTTTTTTCCTAGTATGTTTGCAATGTGTGCCGGCACGCAGAAATCTTGCTGGTAGCATTTAAAATATTTATAAAATTGAAATTTGTTTTTTATTTAATATTTAATTTTTTCTTTTATATATATTTTGTAAACCGGTAGCGTTTATGCTACCGGTTTAATTTTTAAATGAGATCCCGGCAAGCAGAAATGTTGCCCAAATTTTTTCAATCCTCCGAGAATACACGAAGGATTTAAAAAAATCCAAACCCTAGACGTG
>LPNX010520568.1:365630-394475 GCA_001517045.1 Pseudotsuga menziesii | reverse complement strand
TTTGAGTGCATGCGCGACTATCTCTATTGGCATCTCGCGCATATGCGCGAGTATTATGTTCAGTAGGTCGCGCATACATCTATGCGCGGGTTGCTCTTGTGTAGAGTCGTGCATGATGCGCGGGTTGCTTTACTAAAGACCCGCGCATAGTTTCCTCAAAATTTGTTTTTTAAAAACACGAGTTAATGGGAGATTAGTTGTTTCATTTACCTTAATCCCATTAACTGCTATAACTTCCCTAACCTTCGAGAACTGCCTCATTTCCTTCAGATAAATAGAGGCCTTGGGGAGGGTTTTAGATATTCATACTTGGAGAGCAAAGTTATGCTGGTGGATTTTCTACAGAACCTTTGGAGCAGAGAAACTCAGAGTCCTTTGGTGACAGAGGAGTCCCTTATTCAGACATTGGGTTGTAACCTAAACTCCCTCTATTATTGTTAATAAAGCAGATTACTTCTTCCATATTGTGTTTCATGTGTTGTGGCTTGGTAAATGTTTATATTTCATTATAATATGTGTTTTGCCTAACCTGCATCTTTATATATGAACCATACTGTATATTGGAAGAATCTTTGTTAACAGGTTGAAGGAGGAATTATCCTGGAGATTGTAGAAGTGAAGCAAAGAGGAAGGAATTAGCTTGGATCAACCTTTGTTTATTACAAGTAAGTTCCTGCTACTTCCCTATTTCCTATTTGTGCTTTTATAATCAAATTGTCTGTAAGGTCATAGTATGTTGGTAACCCCCAGACCTAGGTTATTAGGTGAATTATCCATTACAACACCAACCTATCAAAATGTAGACCTATAGGCACCCCAAAAGTATTCGGTATGATATTGGATATGCCATTAAATAACTCTTGGAGTTGGGTCTCATACGGCCTAATTCTATCCCATTTGCTTCTTCAATTGTTATGGTAAAAAAGAAAGATGGAACCTTGAGAATGTGCATTGATTTCAAAGCATTAAACAAGAAGATTGTAAATAATAGATATCCCATCCCAAGGATTTATGAGCTCATGGATGAGCTCCATGGGTCCAAGTTCTTCTCAAATATTGACCTTAGATCTGGTTATCATCAAATTCAAATGAGAGAAGAAGACATACCAAAGACTATTTTCAGATGCCACTATGGTCACTTTGAGTTTGTTTCCATGCCCTTTGGATGAAAAATGCACCTGCCACGTTCAATCATTCATGATTCCACAAGAAACTTCATCTCTTTTATCTTGGACACATCATTGGCCAAGATGGTGTGAAGGTGGATATGGAGAAAATAAGATCCATTTTAGAGTGGCCTCGTCCCAAAATTGTCACTGAATTAAGAGGATTATTGGAATTTGCACCTACTATAGAAAGTTTGTGAAGGGGTTCTCCCAACTCACTTAACCTCTCACTTATTTTACAAATAAATATACCTTCCAATTTCATGAAGGGGATGAAAAATATTTCCAAATAATGAAGGAGGTAATAAGCAACTGTCCTATTCTAGCCTTACCTGATTTTTATAAACCATTTGTCTTGGAATGTGATGCACCGAGAGAAGGCATTGGAGTAGTCGTAAAACAAGGAAAACACCCAATAGATTTTGAGAGTAGGAAGCTACATAAACATGAGAATATTTACTCCATTTATGATAAATAAATGCTATCCATCATGCATGCTTTGGTCAAGTTTAGACAATACTTGGTGGGAAACAATTTTGTGGTAAAAAATGACCATAACAGTTTAAGGTACTTCCTCACTCAAAAGGATTTAAATGAAAGGCAGAAAAAGTGGGTGATAAGATTCAATAATTTTACTTTGATATTGAATATGTGAAGGGAAAAAATAATGTGGTATTTGATGCCTTATCTATAAGACCTTCTATTTCTCTAATGGATGTAGCAGAAAATTGGAAAGCCACATTAGAAGTTGAGTATGCCAAGGATATTTTTCTTGTGAAATTTTTTATGGAACTAACCATGATGATAGGTATAAGGTGTTTGAAGGAATAATATAATACAAAGGTATAATCTATTTTATCCCTAATTCAATTTCGAAGGAGGAAATTTAAAGAAAGCTCATGATTCTCCTCTAGCAGATCACCCCAGTTTCTTCAAAACATACAGAATGTTGAGGGAAATATTTGCATGGAAAGGGTTGAAGGATGATGTTCTGAAGTATGTTAATGATTTCCCCACATGTCATAAAAATAAATTGGAGCACACTCATCCATATGGTCTCTTACATCCCTTGCATATTCCAGTAAAAAAATGGGAGAGCATTTCCATGGATTTCATCACTGGTTTGCCCAAAGTATTTGGCAAGGATTGCATATTTTTGGTGGTGGATAGACTCACTAAATTTTATCATTTCTTTGTTGTTACTACCAATTTAAATGTTACACAAGTGGCTGAATTATTTTTTAAATAAGCTTTCAGATTGCATGGGCTTCCTAAGAGCATTGTCACTGATAAAGATAACATATTTTTAGTACGTTTTGGAAAGAACTCTTCAAAATGGTGGGGAAAAATTTGAAACCTAGTACAAGACATCATCCCAAAACTGATGGAAAAATAGAGAGGGTGAATCAATGGTTGGAAGGATACTTGAGGAACTATGTTAGTATGCAGCAAAAAGCATGGATAACATGGTTGCACTTGGGTGAGTTTTGTTACAATACTACTTTCCATATGTACATTGGCATGTCTCCTTTTAAATCTCTTTATGGTTATGATGCATCCATTTTTATTGAACACATTTTTTGTGATAGGATATATCCAAAGGCTAAGGATTGTATTGAATAAAGCAAAGAAATTTTGAAAGTTTCGAGAGATAACTTGCAGGTTGCTCAAAATCAGAAGAAACAATATGCAGATCAACATAAAATGGAGAGGCAATTTAAAGTGAATGACTTGGTGTATTTGAGGTTGAAGCCCTATAAACAAGCCACAATAAAAGGTAAAGTTTCAGAAAATCTCAAACCAATATTTTATGGTCCCTACAAGGTGATTCGAAAAGTTGGAGAAGTGGCCTATTAATTGGAGCTTCCCATGGGAAGAAAAATTCATAATGTATTTCATGTTTCTTGTCTAAATAAGGTTATAGGTAAAAAAAATTCAGTTTAATATACTTTACTACCTTTGGATTATTGAGGAAAACTTGTTCTCATTCCACACAAAATATTGAGAACAAGGGAGAGAAGGCTATGAAGCAGAACAATAAAAGAATATTTGGTACAATGGAAGGATTTGCCTAGTGAGGAGGGAAATTGGGAAGATGAGAAAAAATTTCATCATAAAAACTTGGAATTTCTTGAGGATAATAAATATTGGGTTGGGAGGACTGTCATGTCCCAATTACAATAGGTCTATTAGTTGACAATGTTTCACCCACCTACTAGTTCCCTAGGTTGGGGGAGGAGGCATTAGATATTGAAATAAGGGAGCTATGGGACCCAAGAGAACCTTATTTTATCATTTATAAATTTATTTGGGTCATAAAAATAATAAATATGGAGAAAATAAAGTGGAAATTCTTCATAAGGACATTTGGAGGTCCATGGGGGCCTTGGGTGGCTAGATTCCTCCTTACACATGTCATGACTTAACCCAAAATTCGAAATAATGAGTGATGGAATGTTATTGGAAGGTGAATATTCATATAATGAAATATAATCAGCTCAATTATTTCAATGGGTGAGGAGGATTAACTCCACATAGAAGAGGAATAGTCTAGGAAGAAACTAGGTGCCATGTGGAGCTAGATTCCCTACGCTTCATGACAACAATGATGGATGATTCTATGACAAGTCAGACCTAGTTATAGACCTATGCAAACCTGAAATGTCTGGGATAAAAATAGTCTCCAATAGGGTGCACTTGGGACTAGGTGGAATCCATTCGAATTTGGTGGAAGATGAAGGGTTGAGGAGAAGGCCAAGTGGCATGGATGTTACTAAGCATCAATGATGATGTGGAGGAATCCTATGGGAATGAGTTCGACCTTGGAGGACCTTAGGGAGGTTATAAAAATATTTCATGAGGAATGGAAATGGATTTTTATCATTTGGGAATTTTCCTTTGGTATTTTGAGAGAATTAGCTTGTTCATTGCATGGTGAGTGCACAGTTACCCTACTAGTGAGCCAATTTCAAGAGAGTGAGATTCTCATCCAAGTTGGACATTGGAGAGGCCATTCATACCTATAAATTGGATATTTTATTAAATTGAGCACATATGTATTTTTTATGCATATAGGAGGATGCTACTGTTTGTGACCCATCTCTCCTCCCATTCTCTCAATTTCCACTTCCATATTGTCATGCTTTTCTATGAAAGCGCACTTGTGTGAATGGTGGTTGTGACCCATTGAGTTCAGTTGATTCCCAAGAATGGTTGAATGATTCATGGATCTTTAATATGTCTCTAATATTCTATATAAGTATAAATTAGAAGAAATACATATGCAAATGTCTACATTTCCAAGCTTTATTGTGAGTAGTTTCCATGTGATGATTTTCCCTTTTAATGGAGATTGCATATTTGATGTGTATTGTGACTTGGGTCAATTTTATATGATTTTAGTGAGCTATTGAAATGATTAAAATGGTATATATTAATATTTTTCTGTTCTGAATAATTATATGCACCATTTATGAGTCGGATCTAAGCTTTTATGTGTCATTTCCCTTAAGCAAATATCACTGGAATTATGCATTCGAATATGAAGCTTTAATCATGTGTTCCATAAATATTAACCACGCCAAATGAAATAAAATTAAGTCTAATTACATTAACCATAATATTTTCTGAAATTTTTTAGGGTTGCATAGGTGTTGGAGAGCCATTTCTTCCCACACCCTAGGGGGGATTGCATCATAATTTGCTAGTAATTTTTCCCTTTTTTCCACCATGCCCATATCAGGTTTCAGATGTCTATGGCCTATAATAAAAATATAAGAGAGTCAATTGAAGAGTTATAATACTCCCCACATCAGTCCCTAACAAATTATATACCCTCTTGAGCCATTCGAATCCCTCAGAGTCAAAACTAGTCAAGACAATTTTTCCAAAATTCTGCCTTTATTGGGAATTTTTGAATTGGGACATTATAGAAGGGTTGATTTATGAGAAATATAGGTTTCTCTCATTATGTCAATTGATCAGTAGGAAGGTTCATTTGGCACACAGTAAGAATAATCCAATCAAAGGCTCTCATAAGAAAACTAAACCTCAAGTTATTAGTACCTCCAATCAAAATTCTAATGATGCTCTTACAAAGGCTTCAAAGAAGAAAGTATGGAAACCTTGTGTTAGCACCATTTTTGGGCTAAGTAATTGGTAAGGGGATTGACCAGTAAATGGAGGAATAAGGTTTGTAAATTTTTGTATCATAATACCTTAAAGAATGTTGATGAGGGTCTGCATATGTTTGAAGGAAACTTTCTAGATTAGAAATATCAAATACTTAAGAAATTATGAGTTTTGGCCTTGAAAATGCATATAAATGAATAAATATTCTCATATTCAAATGATGACAGGGAATGGAAGGCCCAGATACACAACGAACAAGATCAAAGGCCAAAAATCTTTCCCTCCAAGGAAAAACCGGGAGCAAAAAGGCGAAAAAAGCAAGTTTCGGTAGTGAAAAGTGACAAAACCTGACTTTTGCTTTCTACAGTCCAAGATCTATGGTCTAGACAGTTCTCGTAATAGATCAATAGTCCAACAAAAGGGAGGAAGCATAAAAGGAAAAACATTCGGTTATGAAAGTTGGAATTCTGACTTCTGCTTTCCGTAATCCGAGATCCAACAGCTCAGAGCACTTCCACCAAAAATCAACGACTTAGAAAAGAATAAAGGGAAGAGATCAGAAAGAGGAAATACCAAAGGATTTTATCATGAAAAATTGAAATCTGTCTTTTTCGTGATCTGCAAGATCAACGGTCCAGAGAGATTCGGCATAGGATCAACGGTCCAAAATGATCCCGCAACAAAATGCAGAATCGGAAGGGAGAAACACTGAAACACAACAATTTAGTCATAAAAGGTTTAAACTTTTGCCTTCCATGATCCAAAATAACAGGGTTTCAGGGAGAGTCTGCACAAATCAATGATGTGGAAAGGAATGAGAAAGCGGAAGGCGAAAACATAAAATTTAGCGTCGTAAAAGAAGAGATCCCGCTTTCCGTTATTCACAGCTCGTAGCTTGACCTTAGATCAATGGTTAAGAATGAATCTTGCTGATATATATGGTGCAAAAAAGGGGGACATGTTCCCAGGATAAATAGATTCCTCGATGTGCAGAACTTGGTAGGCCCCGCAGCGTTCAACAGCCCAGATCACCCTTGATCTCACATCAACGATGGAGATTGATTCCGCTGATCTAACTTACATGAAGAAAATAGCTTTCCATATCTACCAAATCTTTTAAAGGCCTGCATGTTTCAATGGCTAGGATTGAGGATGAGGTAAGATCAACGACGGAGGTTGATTTCGCTAATTTAACATGCGAGGAAAAACACACTTTTGAAATAAGAAAAATTGGGTGCAAGGTGCGGGTTTTGACAGCTCAGATAAAGGTTTGATCTAGATCCACGAATGAGAAAAATTACACTAGTTCAAAGTGTCATTGATTTAATTCTCCAAAATTCAACAGAATTTTACAGACCAATTAGGTTCAAACACATGTTTTCGTATCCTTGTTTTGATTAAAAGATCAATGGTCCAGAATCAATTTCGCAGGTGAAGATGCACACATAGATTTAAAGATGTTACAGTTCGTCAAAGGTGCTCAGAAATGTCATTATCATCAATCAATCCTGGTATCAAGTTGTCAAAATTCTCAAACTGATCTACTATGTGTGTTCCAACATGATTTTCTGTTTTGTTTATGATCATGGAGAATCTGCCAGATCAACATTTGTTAGGATTTTCATTCCCATGCTACAATTGTTTTGGGCTCTGTTTCAAGGTTGGTATCGGGAGCCTATAACACTGTAAATATGCCCTCAATAGAGGACTACAGGGTTGGAACCCATGATATTTTGTGTTATGCATTTTTTGATCTATCGTTACTAAATTGTAGAGCTAAATGTTGGCCTATTGCTGCAAAGTTTCATGTGTGTTTCGTAGTTACAGTCTGTTATTTCCTTTCCTATGTGCATGTCCTTCCTGTTAAAATTTCCATTATGTGTTCTTCATATCTGAAATAAGTGTGTAATAGTTCAGAATTCATATTGTTATGCTATGGATATTGTTTCAGGTATTCATCAATCTTTCCTTTGAAAGTTGATGCATAATTCATCATTCAGGTGCTCTGTGTCGATGGATTGTTCTTGTTCCTTCTTTATCACCAGACAAACTGTTTTTTCCCTGTAACCAATTACTACCTTTCCTTTCTAAAATTTCACCTACAAACTATTATATATTTCATAAGGATATTTGTGACTCCATAGCCCAATGTATGCTTACCTTGTTTCAGCCACCAATTCAATCTGAAAATTTATTTCATTTTCTATCTGGCCCTGTTAAAAATCAGTGACAGATCCTCTCTAGAAAGGAGGAATCCAACTTCCTTTTTTAAAGTGGTTATGTTCTTACCTTGGGATTTACCTTCTATAATCTTGGGTACATTCTGAGTGTTAAAACGTTGCAAGGATTGTGGAAAAACCAATCACCCTAAAAATAATTGATTTAAGAAGCGAAATGAACTTGCTAAAGCCAAGAAGAAATCCTTAAATAAACAACAAGTTGCTCTCACTTCTTATTATTTTAATTCAAGAACACCCTCCTCTCCCATGGAATGGATTCTAGATTTAGGTTCCTCAAATAAGATGACCAATGTTGCTTCATTGTTCCCCTGTTATGATAAAGAGAATTTTAAGGCTAATTTTTTTTCAATAAGTGATGGTAATAAAATTTCAATACTTGGTTCTGGTAATATTCAGGTTCCTAATAATGTATCAAAATATGTTTTTCATGTTGAAGGCATGCCCATTAATATCCTTTATGTTTATTGTCCTTGTCAAAAAGTGGTAAAAGAGGGTATAAATTTGAAGCATGGATTGATGGATATGTCCTAAGAGATTCAACAATAACTTCAAAATTGATATCCCAGCTTATCATGAAGTAGGTTTCTTTAAGTTCATTGGTTTTACTTTACCCACCAAACAACCATTATACTATTATGTTGCACATGTTGATGAGCAAAATAAGTTGTGGCATGAATGATCATGCCATTTGAACTATACAAAAATGAAATGGTTTTCTAAGATGGTTCCTAGAATACCTCTAATTTCTTCCACAAAGGGTGTGTGTGAAGGTTCTGTCCTCAATAAGCATCACATGGAAAAGTTTGACAAGGAGAAATCTCATCATTCCCAAGAACAAATTCAATTGGTTCATAGTGACTCCATTGGTGTTGTTTATTTCATTACTTTTATTGATGATTATAGTAGGAAGACTTGGGGGTTATTTATTGAATCATAAAAATGAATACTTTACTATCTTTCAAGCCTTTAAATCCCTGGTTGAAAAGTAATCTAATAAAATGCATCAAAATTATTCAGGATGATAATGTGGGGTAGTACACTAAGAATGAATTTGTGGTATATATATCTAAGCATGACATTCAACATCAAAGGACTGTTTCTTACACACCTTAATAGAATGGGGTTGTCAAAAGCAAAAACCACACTTTGGTTGAAATGGCATGATGCATGTTGTATTCAAAAGGATTGCATAAAAGATTTTGGGTTTAAGTTGTTTGTTGTTCTTACCATATTTTGATCATGGTCCCTGCCAAAGTAGTTTTGCATGTTACTCTTAAATAAAAGTGGAGTGGAAGGCGACCATACCTTAGAAATGTCAAGGTATATGGCTATGAAATTTGGGCTTATAAATGCATATGTACTAGATATAATGAGGATGATAAAGCATACAAGTTGTTTAATCCATTATTCAAGATGTCATAATTCATTGAGATGTACAGTTCAATGAAGTCTCTCCATCACTTAAGTTTTTTTAACCTCCTGCTAAAATTACCTCAATATTCAGTTCAACCAATGTCTACAAATCCTTCTTAAAGTACCACTCAAGGCCTAGATTCTATTTTCCTTACTAGTACTAGTGATCCATGTTAGGTTTTCTATATCTTATTATATTTTATTAGGATCTTTGTCTGAAATAATAACAAGTGCATCTAGATGCATAAGATATAATAGATACACAAGACACAAATATTTTCACTAGGGAAACCATAATGGATAAAACCACGCAAACTTTTCCATAATATTAATATGATCAAAATAATTAATAAGAAGTATTCAACAACTATCTATCTCTCATCGCTTTGTCTCTCTTTCTCTCTCACGCAGACTTGAGAGTGTGAGGTGTGTATAAATGAGGGAGAGCGCCTCCCTTTTTATACCTTTCAAGTGACTGACCAAAGATAATATTGTGGACAACTTGTCTTCCCTAACAGGGCCGACTTCTCCCAGAGAGACTCCAAATACACATTACATGATGATACACTTTGAACTATTTCCCTGAATTACAACGAAGGTTGTACCTCAAGGTCTAGACACAATTAATACATCCCACAAGGAGGTAAACACATCTCCAATGGGGGTACACCAACATACAATGATAATATACATCATAATATATTCTGAAGTTACAAATATATCAACACTCCCTCTTAACTAGGAAGGTATTCTCTCTATTCATAATCATCAACACATCTAGTCAAGTCTTCATCACAGAGTCATCATCACAGATTCATAGAGTTATAATCATAGCTGCTTCCATCATCATATTAGTATTGATCATCAAACAATACTATTTGTCACTGAAAGTTTCTACAGAGCCAACCCTTTTTTCATGCTGGATGTAGGCCTAGTCCTCAACCAGGTCTTCATCACATCTCAAGAAATCCATCACGTACGAGCTATCCAAGAACTTTTTTACATTTCCATGGAAATAACCTGTGTCTTCTTCCTTCATCTAGTTGTATAGATATCATCTCTTTTGTCATGCACAAAACAAAACAAACCACATAGAGAATCCACGGTCAACCTACATTCTATTAGAGAACCTCCTAGGTGCACCTCACAAGCTCCATGACCTTATCATCTCAGCATGCGAACACACATATATAGATATATATGTAAGGAATTATTACGACCAAACAACCTGTTGCACCAGGACTTTTATGTTATAGGTCAACCTCAAGGATTTATTACATATGAACAATGTTTGTCCAGGATCTTTTCTATCCAGACAACCTTCAGAACGTATTACATCCGAGTAACCTGCGTACCACGCCAAGGCTCCTTTTTACACATGGACAACCCATAAGACTTATTACATTTGAATAACTTGCATACCACACCAGGGCTCATATTTACATTCAAATATCCCACCTTAGGAGTGATTACGTCCAAGGACAACTTGTGATCTTTGTAAGGAATGGTTACCTATGAGGACAACCTATAGGACTGATTGCATCTGAGCATCCTGCTTCACCATGATTTTTCTCACTCAGGAAACCTGTGTCATTTCCCATGTGAGATATTATGCTTCTGTAGCATATCAGGACTGATTACATCCAAGGATAACCTGCGAGCTTCGTTAGGACTGATTACATACAAGGACAACCTACGGGACTGATTACATCTGAGCTACCTATGAACTTCACAAGATTTTATGCTCAGATAACCTATCTCTCTAGCTATGCTAGAACACATCGCTCCCTCTTTCAATGGATCTCGATCTGGGTCACACTAAGTCTTTCTCTAAAGTACTCAAACTTCACTCTCGCAAGAGGATTTGTCAACACATTGGCTATATGCTCATTTGTTGACATGTACTGGAGATTCATTGCTCCTCTCTGCACCATATCCCTGATATAGTGGAATTTGATATTGATGTGCTTCAACTTGTCATGGAACAGAATATTTTTCGACAACTTCATGCAACTCTGGTTGTCACAAAAGATACAAGTCACGTCCAACTGGATATCGAACAAGTCAGACAATAGATTTCAAATACACTCTACCTCACAACTAGCCGAACAAGAGACAACATACTCTGCCTCGGCTGCACTCAATGCCACACATGATTGCTTCCTACTGAACCAGTAGATAATGACAGATCCCAAACTAAAGTAGCAACCCGAGGTGCTCTTTCTATTAGTGGCGCTACCTGCCAAATCTGAATCAACATAACCGTGTAGGTTAATCTTCTTATTTGCATCCTATTTGAGCCCATAATCCACTATACCTTTTTGGTACCTCAGTATATGCTTTGCAGCTATCAAGTAAACATGTCTCGGATCCATTAGGAACTGGCTTAGGGTATTAATCACAAAGCATATGTATGGTCTTGTATTCATCATATACATCAGCGAGCCAATCATCTGATGATACATCATGGCATCGACTGTCTCAGATGAAGCATCACTTAGAAGCTTCAATTTAGATTCCATAGGTGTTACCATTGCCTTGCAGCCCAACATTCCAAATCTCTTCAGAATCTCCATTGCATATTTTCCTTGACCAAGGAAGATCCCATCTACACTTTGCCACACTTCCATGCCTAAGAAGTAGTGTATCATACCTAGGTATTTCATCTCAAACTCTATAGAAAGTCTCATCTTTGCATCTTTAATGAGTTCCTCTTCGCCTGTTAGAAACAAGTCATTGACATATAGAAGGAGTATCACTGGTCTTTCATCTTCAACCTTGAAGTAAAGGTTGGAATCCACTATACTCTTGGTAAATACTAAGCTCATAAGGAATATATCCATATATGGTACCATGTCCTTGGTGCTTGTTTCAATCTATACAAGGCCTTCTTCAACTTGCACACATGGGTCTTCCTGTTATGTGTCTCGAATCCCAGTGGTTGTTCCACGTACACTTCCTCCTAGACTACACCATTCAAGAAATATTTCTTGACATCCATATGGTGTATATTCCATTTCATAACTACTGCAAAAGAAAGTATGTTCCTAATGGAAGTGTACCTTACCATGGGTGCAAATTCCTCTTTGTATTCTATGCCTTATTTGATCCAACCAACAGTCGATAGGTTCGCCTTCGATAGGTTCGCCTCAACATGTTAAGCTGACAAGTTCGTAGTTGACAGCATATCAACATGCTCTGCGATGGTTGAACATCTGTTCGTTATAACTTCTGTAATTGAACGTAGCGGGTAGTCACCCAAACGTCTCAACATCTTCTATATAAGCATGTACATTATGTAATATAGACAGCTTTCTACTCATAATTTGATTCCTCCATCTTTCATGGAGCAGAAGTAATAAATTGGTTCAAATTCTTGCATATTGTCTATGTGTATATCTCTTGTCGACCTAGTGTGTTTCATGCTTTGTTGTATCTCTTTATATGCTTCCACCACAACAGAGCTCGACTCATTCAATCGACTATTTTCCCTAGTGTGCACCTAGGCACGACCTGGATCATTATTCAAAGCAAGATATTTTCCAAAGCTTAAGTTATATAAGCACTTCCATAGAAGTTATTTAACTTATGCCTATTGAAACACGCTCGCAAGCCCAACAACACAAGTAGACACTTTCTTCGACTTCAGAAAATATGAGTGAAGAAACATACAATAGACATGCAACTAACAATATAGAGCAACTCATAAAAAAATCCTTGGCTCACCAATGAACCAAAATGTTCGCCCAGTTCAGCGAGATTCTCTTAAGAGTCACTGCGAACTCCGAGGAATCCTCGACATGATCTCACTCCGATAAAATCAACCTCTTCAAAGTGAAAAATGAATCTGGACATACCAAACCTTGAAGGCAATATCGACGTGGAATCCATCAACAATTGTGTACAACAATTGGAATCTTACTTTGTGGTAAATCAACTCTCTGAAGCAGAAAAGATCATCGTTACATCCCTGAAGATGTCAACCTCCATACACTGCTGGTGGGAGAAGCTATCGACAAAAATGGAAAAATAATAAGACCCCATCGTCACATGGGTAAAATTTGTCGAATATGTCTAAAAGGAATTCCATACGCCCCAGTACATTAAACATCAGTACAAGAAGTGGCAGCGGTTAAGGCATAGAAAGACCAATCCGTACAAAGTTACACCGACGAGTTTTATCGAATCATGGCTAGATTTGGCATCCAAGAAGAAGATAAATTGCTTGTCCTAAAGTACGTCAGTGTTTTATCTTTGTACATTCAACAAGAGATGGAGTTTAAGATTGCTGACATGCTTGCAGATGCATTTCATTACGCCAACAAGCTTGAAGCTAAACAAAAAGGAAAGATACATTTCACAAACAAGCAACCAAGTCGAACATTCAACAAGAAGTCACCAGTTGACTCCGACAAGTTCAAGAATCCTTCTTAGTAGAATCCACCAAGGCTTGATCATCAAAAGAAGAATTTTCAGAAAGAGAAGAGGGATCGTAGAAAACTAAACCCTACCAAGAAATGGTGTGATTATCACAGTTCATCATGGCATGATATGTCAGAATGCAAAGCTTGGAAGACATTTTTGGAATTTTTTTTGACATTTGAATCATCTAACAAAACCCTGGTAGAATCTGATCCAGATGCATCATCCCTCCTGGCTTCGACCTCAACAACTCTGATGGCTTCGACCATCGTCAATGAGGAAGAACGAGAGCGCATATATCATACATAGATATGGGTTCAAAACAATCCATTACATCTGATTGTGGATAACGGTAGCCAGGAGGACTTTGTTTCTGAAGATCTGGTGAAGAAATTAGGTCTTGTCACCACTCCACATCCTCAACCTTACAATGTTGGTTGGATGAAGGATGGGAAAGAACTAAGTTTTTTAAATGAATATTTTATGTAACGAACATAAATAAAGATAATAATTAAATTGTTAAATAATTAATAATAAACATAATTAATTGTACGTAAAGACGAGCGGGCATGACCTTTCATTCACAATTCCCAAGACTTATTTAATAGGCGGGTTATCAACCATTGTAATCATCTCTTATCTATCCAATTATCAATATATATTTTTCCTCTTAATGGCTTATCAAATATTCCATGTGTTCTGGTAATATTGATTGTGTGAAGTGAATAAATATTCGCTTCATTTGGTATCAGAGCTAGTTTGTGATCCAGGCCTTTGGCCATATCGTGATTTTTAATCATAATCCTAGGGAGTCCCTAAATTTATGGTCTTTGACCAAGTAAAAAAGGAAAATAAAGTCAAAAGAAAAAATAAAAAGGTGAAAAAATGAAAAACTAAAAAAACTAAAAGGAGGAAAAACAAAAAAACAAAAAAAAAGGGAAAGAAAAAAAAAGTTAAAAAAGAAAAGATAAAAGGAAAAGGAAAAAAAAGAGATGATTACAATGGTTGATAACCCGCCTATTAAATAAGGCTTGGGAATTGTGAATGAAAGCTCATTCCCTTTCATCTTTACGTACAATTAATTATGTTTATAATAAATTATTTAATTATTTAATTATTATCTTTATTTGTGTTCATTACAGGATCACACGGGAATGCCGACTCGCCCACTTCATTAAGTCTTTTGAAGATGAAGTACTCTGGGATGTGGCATCACTTTCCATAGCCAACGCCCTATTCAGCAAACCATACCTATGGGATTGACACGGTACATATCAGTCACGGCCTCAGAAGGTGATTTTCAAAATCTGGAACCAATGGTATGCCATACCAAAGAGACAACCCACATCAACGGTTGCTATGATATATGCCAAAAAAATGAAGAAGTTTACCAATCATGCTCAAAAGTTCGAATTAATCAAGATAAAGCCTCAACATTCTAGGAAGACTACAATAATGAGTCAACTCACCAACCAGTGTAGCTCCCAACAACAACAGTAGATCGACAACATTCTTGAAGAATACTAGAACACAATTCAAGAACCAAATAGAGTACCTCTGTACTATCAGGTAAAACAATCCATTGAACTTGTTCCTGGTTCTTCATTACCTAACGCATCTGTTTACATAAGATCCATTCTCAAAAATGAAGAGATTCACAGACAAATCCAGGATTTGATCGACAAGGGTCATATCCGCCCCAACTCCTCTCCTTGTGGAAGTCTAGTCATCTTAGTTTCAAATAAAGATAGGACTTGGCGCATGTGCATCGACTACTGGGATCTCAACAAAATTTCAGTGAAGAACAGATACCCTCTTCCACGGATTGATGAACTCATCGACAATATGAAAGGTGTTAAGTTCTTTACGAAACTTGACCTCAATTCGGGATACCACCATATTCTAATCGAGTCCACTGATGTATATAAAATGACTTTCAAAACCAAGGAAGGATTGTTTGAATGGTTATTCATTCCTTTTGGCTTAACCAATGCACCTGCAACCTTCATGAGATATATGGATGACCTTCTACCATACCTTTCACCGGTAAATGTGTCATTGTCTATCTCAACGATATCTTGATTTTCAGTCGATCATGGGAAGAACATGTCAAGCAACTTCAACAAGTTTTCGACACTCTCCAACAACATCGACTATATCTAAACATGGACAAATGATCATTTTCGATGACCAGCATCAAGTATTTGGGGTATGTAATTGACTCTATAGGCATTCATGTTGACCCAGAAAAAGTATAGATCCTCAAATATTGGCCCATTCCTAAAAACATTCATGAACTAAGAAGTTTTCTTGGTTTGGGGAATTTATATCGACGATTCATACTTGGATTCAGTCACATCGCATGGAATTTGAATCAGTCAATGAAAAGAAATGGGAAAACTGTCTTCAAATGGACATCGACACAACAACAAGATTTTGAACAAATCAAAAACACTATTTGTACTACACCAGTACTTGTGTTACCTGATCTGCATCAACCCTTTGATATTGAGATGGATGCATCAGACTATGCCCCCAACATAGTGATCACTCATTCATGTCACCCATTCGCATTTCATTTTGAGAATTTGAGTGACAAAGTCAGAAGGTACTCGACATATGAAAAAGAACTGTATGCCATTATGGAAGCTCTTATGCAATGGAGACACTACATTCTTGGCAGGGAAACAGTCATCCTCACTGACCATAAGCCTTTCCATTTTTCTTTGACTCAGTCGAAACTGCAGACAACCCAACAACTCAAGTGGATTAATTACCTGCAACAATTCTAGTTGGTAATTAAGTATCGAAAAGGCAAATCCAATGCCACAGCTGATTGTCTCAGCAGACCACCCTTTACTCTACTATCTACAATCATGATTATGCAGGGTTATGACACCACTACTTTGCCACACTTATATTCAGTATACTGCATTTTTTCTACAATCTATTGACAATTTCAGACCAATAAGTTGTCGACTACTGACTACTTCCTGAAAGACACCTTGCTATACAAGCTTGAACAACTTTGTGTACCAACTGGTGAGCTTCTGTACCAAAAACACTTGTTATCCTACAAAAGTATTTCTACTGGCCTTCACTTAAATCTGATGTCAACAAGGACATTCGATCGTGTGTGGTTTGTGTCATTGCTAAGCCGCCGAATCAATGACAAGGAATGTACACACCCCTTCTAGTTCCTAGTTGACCATGGGAACCTATTTCTATGGACTACTTGACGGGATATTCTACTACTAAACATCAGCATGACATGATACTATTAGTAGTCAACAGATTTTCCAAGATGGTTATACTCATACCATGCAAGAAGACTACAACAACACAACAAACTGCTCAGGTCTTCTTTGAACATGTATGGAAACACTATGGTCTCCCAATGACCATTATTTCCGACAAAGATGCTAGATTTGTCAAGACATTTTGGAAAACTCTCTGGCAATAGCTCGACATGAGACTTTCTTTGTTGAAATCCTTCCATCCGCAGACAGACAGACAGATGGAATTTGTAAATCGCTTAGTCGTACAATTGCTTCACATGTACAACCACAAGCATCATCAAACATGGGATGACATCTTTCCATACATACAACACAGCTACAATAATTCTCAACACAACTCTACAGAAAAGAGTCCATTTGAGATATGTTACAGATTTCAACACTTAGCGCCTAGCAACTTAATCAGTTCCTCAACATAGTCGAACGATACTGACTTCGAAGGACAAGAAGTGGAGAAAGCATTGAAATTCAGAGATCAAATCTACAACATCTAGAAGCAAGCATAGGAATGTTGCAACGAGAAAATGCAAAAGCTAAGGCTCAACACGACAAGCATCATATTCCTCATTCATTCCAAATTGGGGATCAGGTCTAGTTACATCTAAAGAAGGAGCGTTTCACTGGTCCATACATAAATATGAAACCCTTGCAAAATGGTCCATATAGTATCCTTAAACAGATTGGAGAAAATGCTTTTCAGCTCAACATTCCTGCATGCCTTGGCCTACATCCAGTTTTCAATGTAGATCTGCTTTGACCATACCATGCACCATTGTTGGAACAGAATGAATTGCAGAAAATAGAACCTGAAGACATCCATCCAGATGTTTAGGAACCTCTTCTTTGTGACACCAATGTGGGACAACGCATACACCTTATAAGGATGAAATCCATTCCCTTTTTTCAAGTGGCTAAAGTTGGAAAACTCCCCGTGCAAGGAAAATGGTACTCTTCTAATGAAGTCACTGAAAATTCTCCTCACCTGAAGGAATACACAATGGAGACCATTGTTTCTTAAGGAAGGTGGAATGATCCAACCAGTAGCTGACAGGTTTTCCTTTGATAGGTCCGCCTCGACAGGTTCTCCTTTGACAGGTTTTCCTTGACATGTTCAGCCGACAAGTTTGCAGTCAACAACATATCAACATGCTCTGTGATGGTTAAGCCTCTAACCGTTATAACTTCTATAACTAAACATAGCAGGTAGTCGCCCAAAATTAATGTACATTATGTAATATAGACAGCTTTCTAATCATAATCTGATTCCTCCATCTTTCATGGAGTAGAAGTAATAAATTGGTTTGAATTCATGCATATTGTCTGTGTGTATATCTCTTATTGACCTAGTGTGTTTCTTGCTTTGATGTATCTCTTTATATGCTTCCGCGAAAACATAGCTTGACTCATTCAGTTGAGTTTTGTCCCCAACATGCACCTGGGAATGACCTGGATCATTCTTTCTATGAGAAGCCTCATCCTACGAATCTCGCCTTATATTTCTTGATGCTACCATCTGCAACATGCTTAATCCTGTAGATCCACTTTGAAGTCACGACATATTTATTTTCCAGTCTTAGAACCATATCCTAGACATCATTCTTCATGATCAATTGATATTCCTCGATCATAGCATCGTTCAATTCTTTATTTTTTGTAGCCTCTTCATAGGTAGAAGGTTCTTTGTTAATGATGCCACACATCAGATCCGCATATAGGGATTTGTTAGGATTATATGATCTTCCCTTGTCAATATATAGTCTAATTTATCATCTTTCCTAAATTAGTATTCATTTTCTAGAGGTTGGTGCCACCATGATATTGGTTCCACTGGTGCCATTGGTGCCACAAGTTCCATTTGGTGCCATCGGTTCCAATCCCTACATTCTAGGAGCCACTTTGAGTTCCACCAGCATCCTCCATCATTTGGTTGTGTTAGGTACGAAGTTGTGTTGAGTCAACCTCCAGTTATTATAAGTTAGATCACTCTTAGTTAGTCTAGCGCCAGTTTTACATGGTTGCATGGGGAAGTGGCACCGTTTTCCACCTACCTCATTAGTTTAACTGGTTTAACTAGTTTAACTGATTGTAGATAGATTTAGACATTTTGAGTTAGACTAGTGGCTCCCATGCAATGATTTGGACACAATGATTTATCCATCCAGTCAGGTTTAGTTGGTAGTTTTGAATATTATCCACGTGATTCAAATACTAATTATTGTAACATCATTCTATTACTGCTGGGAGAATGAAGATTAATGTTGTAATTAACTGATCAATTCTTATCATATTTGTCTCAAATTTGTCTTTTTCAGTGTACATTGTTCTTGATATTCCACTACATAATTCCACTTCTCAATTTCTCTCATTGTCCTATAGATCAATGGTTCACAAATTTAACATGGTATCAAATCCTTGTTCAAGCTAGCAGCAAGTCTTGTTCGATCTCCATTGTACACCAGAAGCAGTTGAGTTTCCACATAAATCCTGGAATGATAGCCTTGCTCCCTTTGAATTATGTTCAGAGAATTCTATACAAGTGTGATGGAATCTGATAAAGTGTACATGTCGAGGTGGAAAGGCTTGAAAATGACATGATTGTGAACTGAATTGTTTTTTGCAGTGTTATTTGCAGGTACCTACGTATCTTCTTGAGGAATTGACTATTTCAGCATACAGAAAGATGGATTCTTCAGCTCTTGTATCACGAATCCTTACACCCTTCAACTACACTGGTTGGAGGGAAGATATGGAGGTATCCTTGCGCAAGCTTGGTTTGTTTAGGATGACAATGGGAAAAGAAATTGAGCCCCAATAGTATCTTGAGAAGAACAAATTTTTTAATCAGCTTAATGAGGCCTTCGACTTCATGTGCACTCATATCTCTCGGGATATTTTGTTCCATGTTAAGGGACTAAGGACTCCAAATGAAGCTTGGGATGAGATTCAATCTTGTTTTGGAAAATAATATGAGCTTCAAGGGCATATTTTGGAGAATGATCTCATAGATGTATAGCCTAGCAGTTTCTAATCTATTCATTAATTATTTACAAACTACAAGTCACTAGTACTGCAATGAAAACAATGTGGATTAGAGAGGAAAGATGAGCATATTGTGTTGTTAGTACTGAGCAAGCTTGGCTTAGAGTACTCAGTCTTTGTATCTACATTCCATTTCAGAAGAGATTCCATCCCTAATTGGAAGATTCCTTCTCTATATGCTTTTGTTGAGTCCTTAATACAAGAGAAAGATAAATTTGTTCAAATGGGAGTGCTTTGAACCTCCAAGAACCTATCACTCTTAGTGACAGACTCAAACAATGTGTAAGCAAGAGGGAAGAACAAAGGGAAGGAGACCAAAAATTTTGATTCGAATCCAAAGGAGAATCAAATATCTTCTGATGGAGCCTCAGGTTCCAAGAAAAATAAGAAATTTGAGAAGACTAAGTGTCCATACTGTATGAAATTTTTTCATCTAGAGAGCCAGTGCATGAAGGAACCATCAACCAATTCACAACACTCCTTGAATAGAACAATATTTCCCTTCCACAAGGTGTAGAGATGTCTGAAATCGAAGAGCGGACTGAAGAATATGAGAGGCACCATGCTTTGAAAGAAAGATTCACTCAGTCAAAGGATTATTTGATAGATTTTGTAGCATCCAATGACATGGTTTCCTCCATACAATCCTTCACCACTCTAAATATTTCAGGAGCACCTAACATTCATATTGGGGGATAATTCACGGATGATCCCAATAGCATGTAGAAGTTCTATTAAAATCCATCTCTGTGAGTTCAAGAATGTACTCTATGTGCCCTCTCTTACAGAAAATTTGTTATCTGTTTATCATATGACACATACTGGCTCGCCAAAGAAAGTTGTATTTGGTACCGAATCATTGGAGATCTCAGATATCTCAAATAGAAATATTATAGCGAAGGGTGTTGTAAACCATGCCTCCAAGGAATATGAATTCTCACACTTTCTGCCATACTCAGCTCCAACACAAGCTCGAAAACCATTTGAAAGGGGCAGTATAAACTCTCTTTCATCTCCATTTGTAGATAATGATATGTTGTCTAATATTTAAATTTCTAAAGATGAGGAACAATATCAGCATGATCATGATATTGAGATTTCACCTCAAGATGATCTAGATCTAGATCTAGCTCCTATTCCAAATCAGAAGCCTAAATGGGTTGAAAATCTCATTGAAGAAGCTGGGAATGATGTTGGGGATCTAGATGATAGAAGAAAAATGAGGTCCCAGTATCGTAATGATTATGTTGCACTCTCTCATAGAGCTTCACTACCTACAGAGTGGTGCAACAAACTTACAGGAAGATGCTACTTAATGATAGCGAATGATCCACAATTTGGCCCACTAAAGAACAAAATGGATCATTCCATTCCTCCTCTAGAAAGAAGAGACAAAAGAAACATTCAACAGATCGAAAGAATATGGAAAGGTTCACATGCACAGTCCTAGGATGTCGATGCACAGAAGAACCATGATTTTGCATGGCTGCTCCATAGAGCTGCAAATTGCAGCAAAATTTTACAAGTTTTTTCCCAAAGAGGAAAATTTCCTCTTAAGTATAGCTTGTTTTACTAATTCACTGCTTACTTTGAGGGGGGGTTCCCATGAGGTTTTCCCCATTTCCCTCAGTTTACCAAGACTCTTTTAATTTTTTTAGATTGTATGGGTGACTTTTGGCCTAGTTTCCAGGGCCTAAGTTGTCCAAGTTAGGATTAAGGGGAGGTGTTAGGATTATATAATCCTCCCTTGAAAATTTATAGTCTAATTGATCATATTTCCTAACTTAGGATTCATTTGCTAGAGTTTGGTGCCACCACGATACTGGTGCCACAGCTGCCACTAGTGCCATTTGGTGCCACCGGTGCCGATCCCTACATTCTAGGATCCACATTGAATTCCATCAGAAACTTTCATCAGTTGGTTGTGGTAGGTATGAAGTTATGCTGAGTCAACCTCCAGTTGCAATCAGTTAGATCAATTTCATCTAGTTTAGTGCCAGTTTTTCATGGTTGCATGGGGAAGTGGAACCTTTTTCCACGTACATCATCAGTTTAACTAGTTTAATTGATTGTAGACTGATTAGACATCAGGAGTTAGACTAGTGGCTCCCATGCAGTGATTTAGGCACACTAAGTTAGACAATCAGCTAGGTTTAGTTGGTAGATTCAAATCTTATCCACATGATTCAAATACTACTTATTTTAACACCATTGTATTACTACTAGGAGAATGAAGATTAATGTTGTAATTAACTGATCAATTCTAATCATATTTGTCTCAAATTTCCTTGTTTAGTGTACATTGTTCTTGATATTCCACTACATAATTCCACTTCTCAATTGCTCTCATTTACCTGTAGATCAATGGTTCACAAATTTAACAGGCTTCTCCCTTTTTCTCTCTCAATTTATTCCTTCTAGAGTGCCATAACTTTCATCTTCTCATATGAGCTCCTGTTCCCATGCTGGTTTCCTCTTGTGGGAATCCTTCTCAAGGCATTTCTCTACCATCTCTTGTGCTTAATTCATGTCGTGATCTTCATGGTTCTCTTGAATTTCTTCTCCAATTTCCATATTGTGGACTCTCATCTCTTGAGGTTCCTCAACCTCCTAAATGGGTGTCCTCCTATATTTGAAGTATGCTAAGTCTTCATTAAAGGTTACAGCTCTACTGATATTGATCTTCTTGAATCCTGGTAAGTATATACGATAGACCTTTGATGTATCACTGTATCCTATGAATATACCTTTCTTCCTAGAAGGATCAAGCTTGGTCTTTTTTATCCTTTGGTATATGTATGTACACCAGGCAGCCAAATATTCTTAGATGGTTGAATTCTATTTTCTCTCCTAAGAAATCCTCTTCAGGAGTCTTATTTTCAAGTACTCGATGAGGAGTACGGTTCTGTACATACACAATTGTTCTTGCTTCCTCCACACAAAGGTTTATAGGAATATCTTGGTCATGCTACATAGCTTTTATTGCCTCCATGATGGTTCAGTTCTTTCATTCTGCAACCCCATTCCATTGAGGATTATATGGAGTTCTCAAATCCCTCTTAATCCCAGACTCTCTGTAGATTTCCTTGAATTATTCCGAAGTGAACTCTCTTCCATTATCTGACTGTAGAGTCTTGATCTTCCTATAGGTTTGGTTCTTGACCAAGGATTTATATTACTTGAAATTACTGAAAAATTCACTTTTCCCTTTCAATAAATATATCCAAGTCTTACATGAGAAATCATATATAAAGGAAAAAAAGTACACATACCCACTTAATGAACTAGAGGACATGGGTCCACATACATCTGAGTGTACTATCTCCAGTATTCCTTTATCCTTGCTCTCACTTCAGGGAAATATCTTCTTCGCATTCTTTCCTTGTGTAGATTCTTTGCAAATGCCTTCATGCTTTGCCTGGATCTATGGAATTCCTGAGACTGATTTGCTTTCCATCGGTAGTGCTCTGTAGGCACATGTGTAAGCCTTATATGCCATAGTTCACTTGGTTCAATAGAATCATGAACCGGTGCTTGTTTAGATTGTCCCTTCAGCTTGTACAATCCTCCATATTCTTCTCCAGTCACTGTTGTGTCCTCTATTGTATTTCCTCTGGGCCATGTAAGAACTTGGCCATCGACAAAAGCAACCCTAATCTCTTTTGCATCTAGTGCAGAAATGGAGAGAAGATTCTTCTTCAATAATGGAACATATAGCACATCCTTCATCTTTAAATATTTCTCAGAGTCAAGCTTGTATGAATCTTCTCCACTCCCTTTTATGGGGTATTGATAATCATCCCCAATTTTCACTTTCTGAGGTGACTCATGTTCAGACATATTAGCAAATGATTCCCTATATCCCGTCATATGTTTAGAAGCTCCACTATCCACAATCCAATCATTGCTTTCGTGTGAGATAGTTCCAGTAAGTGTTGATACTAGAACATGCTCTTCATATGAATCATCCTTCTCTTGTCTAAATATTTTGTTTGTTGGTTCATCATGCTCAGCAATATGAGCATGGTGTCTCCTTTTCCTGATGGGATAATCTCTTGCAAAGTGTCCATTTTCATCACGAGTATAGCATTGATTATTTGAAGTATCTATTTTGGTCTTCTTTTGTTTCTTGTCCTTCTTCTTGTTGTGATGAAAGTTATCCTTCTTCTCCTTCTTCTTGGAGTTCTTCCTAGTGTAAACTGCGAGAGATTGATCATTAGTTTCTCCCATCTTTTCTTCTCTTGTCACGAGTCTATCTTCTTCTTGTACACATTCTTCTCAGAGTTTGGTGAAAGAGATCATATTCCTTCTTGCACAAATTCCTCTAATGAATGATTCCCATGATGTAGGGAGACCATTCAAGGTAGTCATTACAATTTCTCCTTCTTCAACATTCTCTTAAACCGCTTCAAGTTGTTTCTTGATTTGAGAAACCATTGTGAAGTAAGACTATATAGTCTTAGAGTTCTAGATCTTCACATTCTTCAATTGGTTCCTCAAAGTCATCTTCTGGTTAATGTTCATTCCTTCAAACATGTTTGTCAAAGCATCATACACTTTTTTTGTAGTATTGAATGAAGACACATGGGGGATGAGGTGATCCTTAATAGAATGTGCAATGATTCTCTTATCCTTATCCATGCATCTATTATGAGTATCCTTAGCCTCATCTCCTTCTGGTTCTAGAACTTCTCCATTGATGTACTGATCCAAAATCATTTTCTTCAAGGATCAGGGAGATTATGTACTTCCATGCTCGAAAGTTATCAACCCCTCCAAGCTTATCCTCAATATGAGTATGATGAGTCATCTTTTTAAATGATAACCTCAAATGGAAACAGAAAATATTTTTATCTTACCAATTTGAGGTGTCCTACCTGGTTCCAGAGCTGGCTGACCTAGGGTTTGTTAGAGAAACCCTAATTTTTCAAACTTGGAGCTTGGGGATTTTGTTTGGATAGAAATATGTGCCTCCTTGAGGTGATTTTTTGAGCGAGGTCACTTTCTGAATACTGAGGTGGGAAGCCTCCAAAACTTGATGCCCTAGTTCCTCGTGGCACCAGTGTCAGGGTCAAAAATGAAACTTCTTTAATTCTGGAACTTCTTCCACCAAAAGATGCACCCTACTGAGGCGATTTATCATATCCCTCTTTTCTTGATGATCTGTGGAGAGATCACCTTGAAATAAGAATCCCTAGTTCCCGCAACTGCATAGTTCCTTCTTTTATAGAGGCTCTGATACCATGTTAGTTTTTCTATATATTATTACCTTTGATTAGGATCTTTGTCTGAAATAATAACAAGTCCAACTAGATGCATAAGATATAAGAGATAAACAAGACACAAAGATTTTCATCAGGGAAACCATAAAGGATAAAACCCTGCAAATTCCTCAGAATAGTAAGATGATCAAAAGCAGTAATAAGAAGTATTTATCAACTATCTATCTCTCCTCCATTTGTCTCTCTTTCTCTCTCATGGGAACTTGAGAGTGTGAGGTGTGTATAAATGAGGAAGAGCACCTCCTTGTTTATACCTTTCAAGTGACTGAACAAACATAAGACTGGGGCCCACTTGTCTTCCCTAATAGGACCGAATTCTCCTAGAGAGATTCCAAATACACATTACATGATGTTACACTAGGGACTATTTCCTCGACTTACAACGGAGGTTGTACCATGGTCTAGACATAATTAAGACATCTTGCAATGAGGTAAACACATCTACAATGGGGTTACAACAACATACAATGATAATATACATCATAATATCTTCTAAAGTTACAAATACTTCAACAATACACCTGAATTTACTAAAGATAGTAGTGTGGTTCCCACCACTACTTGCTCTCTTCTAGTTTGGGCATGAAAAAAATTGAATTTGTGAGTTCTAAGGTTAGTCTTTCATTCGACACTCACAAGACTAGATCTTAATTTTCTCTCATGGAAAAAGTGTTAGACATAGATGATCCTTTCACTTATGTAGAGCCTAAAGAAAAACCATAATGGAAGAAATAAATTTCTATTGAATATGACTCCTTGGTGAAGAATAATACTTGGATTCATGTTCCACTTCCTTCTAGAAAGAATGTTGTTTGTTGAAAATGGGTCATAAAACAAATTTCACTATAGAAGGATATAATGAAAAGCATAAGGATCGGTTAGTCACCAAAGGATTTCTTTAGAAAGAAGGTATAGATGACACTAAAAGATTTTCTACATTTGCTAAAATGAACACATCAAAACCATCATTTCTCTTGCAACATCCTTTCAATGAGAAATTCACCAAATGGATGTCAAGAGTGATTTTTTAATGGTAATCTTTGTGAATAAATTTATATGAAACAACCACTTGGTTTTATCAACTCTAAAAATTCAAGTTTGGCATGCAAATTGAATAAGTCTTGGTATAGTCTTAAATAAGAACCTAGGGCTTGGTATGAGGTTAATGATACTCATTTCTTGAAGACTAGTTTTCAGTGATGCTAATCTAATTCAAATGTGTATGTTAAATTATTTGAAGATGATGTCCTCATTGTTGTTCTATATGTGGACGATGTAATCCTTATATGCAAACAAATTTCCTCAATCTAGGAATTAAAGAATGATCTCAAATAACATTTTGGAATGACAATCTTAGGATTTTTGCATTATTTTCTAGGTCCTAAATGTTAGTTTTCTTAAGATCTGATTAGATTATCTAGTATCTTTATCTGAAAGAATAACAAGTACAACAAAATGCATAAGATATAAAATATACGCAAGACACAAATATTTTCATCGGGGAAACCATAAAGGAGAAAACACAACAAACTTCTTCAGAAGTGTAAGATTATCAAAAGCAGTAATAAGAAGTATTCAACAGCTATCTATCTCTCCTCCTTTGGCTGTCTCTCTCTCTCTTGCACACTTGAGAGTGTATTATGTATGTATAAATGAGGGAGAGTGCCTCCCTCTTTATACCCTTTCAAGTCACTAACCAAATATAAGACCCGAGCCTACATGTCATCTCACATGGGGCCCACTTCTCCTAGAGAGACTACAAGTAAATATTACATGATGTTATATTGGGGACTATTGCTCTGACTTAGAATGAAGGTTGTAACTCAAGGTATAAACACAATTTATGTAACAAACTTAAATAATAACAACAAACAATAATAAAACAATAATAATAATAATAATAAACATCAACATATATATATAATTAATAAAATCTTTTACGAAAAGACATGACTCTTAATGAAAGGGTATTCCGCCAAAATATAAATACCGGACCCTCAATTGTAACTTATCTATCTAATTATCAATATATATTTGTCCTATTAATGGCTTATCGAATATTCTAGGTGTTCTGGTAATATTGATTGTGTGAAATGAATATAATTTTGCTTTATTTGGTATCAGAGCTAGTTTGTGATCCAGGCCTTTGGCCATATCGTGATTTTTAATCATAATCCTAGGGAGTCCCTAAATTTATGGTCTTTGACCAAGTAAAAAAGAAACGAAGTTCAAAAGAAAGAAAAAAAAGAAATAGAGTAAAAAAAAAAGTAAAAACAAAAAATACTAAAAGGAGGAAAAAAAAAATGGGAAAGAAAAAAAATTTAATAAAAGAAAAGATAAAAGTAAAAGGAAAAACAAAAGTGACGGTAAAAGTGAAACCACACTTGGTTTCTTAAAGTGGGTTTGGGTTTGAATATTAAAGTGCATAATAATAAGTACTAAGAAGCAAGTGAGATTTGAAAGTAGGTGGGGAAGGTAACACTCAGTCCTCCCAACCAGCCAATCTACTAGAATTTTACAAAACTTAAGAGAACAAAATCTAAAAGTACATAATAATTGCTACTAAGAAGCAAGTGAGATTTGAACTTAGGTGGGGAAGGTAACAATCATTCCTCCCAACCACCCAATCTACAAGAAGTATTTATCAACCTTCAAAAAGAAAAAAGAAAAAAGTATTATTATTATTATTACTTAATAATTGTATTAAGTACAATTATTAAATTACAACAGTAAATAAAAGCAAGAAAAAATTGAAGAAGACAAGAAGTCAGTCAAAAGGAAAACCAACTATCATCAAAGAACACCAGAAGCTAGGAATTATGGCAAAGTCTAAATCAGAATTGCAGTCCCAACTACAAGTAGAAATTCACAAAGTATTTGACATGACGAAGATGGATATTTCTAAGGAATTAATGAGTCAAAAATATACCAATCAAAATCTACAAAACCAAAAAATCATGAAAGATGCAGTCAAGAATAACAAAGGAATAAAACGATTAAAAAAATCATCAAGGACAAAGATGACAAAATCATGCAAATTAAGACAAAATTAAAATGCCAAGAAGTAGAGAATTTCCACCTTTAGCAACATATTGAGGAACTCCAACAGAAAGGGAACGACTCAAAAAAAGAGCACAAGTTGGAAATTACAAAATTCAATAACACATTAACTAGTAATACTGAAGAAATACATCGATTAAGAAATCATAATAAAATATTAGTTGTGAAGATTAAAAAAATTGAAACATAGTCGTAAGAAGGAACAGTCCAATGAAGACCTCGAAGGAATAATTCTAGAAAATCAAGAAGAAAACCAGGGCCTAAAGAATCTTAACCAAGAACTAGAGAAACAAATCGAGAAGTTAAAAGAGGACAAAAAGTCGTAAGACGAAAGGTTCGAGAAGATTCAAAGTAAAAATAATCTACTGGAGAACAAAATAGTGCAAATCCAAAAAGAAGCATCCAGACTCTCCGAAAAATAAAGTCAAGTCGAGGAAGTGAAGGTAGTCCTTGCCACAGTTCAAAAGGAAGAAAAACAAACAACACATATGCCTTATAGACATCCCAATTATAATCGTCATTTTGACCAACGATAGGGTCAAAATGAGCATTCATGAAAAGCAAATAGTTCAACATACTAAGCAACAATTGAGACAACCCGTTTCCCAAAACAATCTCGAAGTTCCAATCAAAATTGATCTGGGATAGACCACAGCAAATACGATGTGACAATTCTCCTGGGAAATATGTAACTCGTATCGTCTAATCTCATCAAGTGTTGCAAAGGATCCAGAGATGACAGTTCAAGCAAAATCAGGCGTTGCTTCCAATGAAGCTTTCAGGACAAAGCTTC
>LPNX010520568.1:314955-359168 GCA_001517045.1 Pseudotsuga menziesii | reverse complement strand
AGAATGTGAAGATTCAGAATGCAGAAACAATCCAGTCTTACTTCACAAGAGTTTCTCAGATCAAGGAAAAACTAGAAGCAGTAGATGAAGAAGTGGAAAATGCAGAGATTGTGATGACTACCTTGAATGGCCTCCCTAGGTCATGGGATTCTTTCATCCAAGGAATATGTGCTAGAAATAAGTTAGTCAAGTTCAGCAGACTATGGGAAGAGTGTTCTCAATAAGAAGCTCGGATAGCAGCTCGAGAAGAAAATATGGGAAGTGAAGATCAAGCTCTCATGGTACACTCCAAGTCAATCAAAAGAAGATCTCATCACCCTAGAGGTAAGCACTATCACAAAGGTAACACTAGAAAAGATTTGTCTAGAGTCATATGTTATACATGTGATGAAGCAGGACATTATGCAAAGAATTGTCCTCAGAAACAAAAACTAACAAAAAGGAGCAACAAAATAAGACATCATGCTCATGCTACAGAGGATGATGAAACATCCAAGAAAAGAACCAGATATGAAAGTGAAGATTCTTCAAGCGAGGATGAATATGTTTTGATTTCCGCTCTCACAGGAAACATTACTCATGGAAGCAATGATTGTATCATAGATAGAAGGGATTCAAAAACACATGACAAGATTCAAGGAATCCTTTGTGAGATTGTCAAAACATGAATCACCTCACAAGGTGAAGCTAGGAGATGACTACCAATATCCAATAAAAGGTAGTGGGGAATCTTCCTATAAACTAGACTCTGAAAAGTCTCTAACAATGAAGGAAGTATTGTTTGTGCCAATACTCAAGAAGAACCTCCTCTCCATATTGGCATTAGATGCAAAAGGAATGCGGGTTGCATTCATAGATGGTCAAGTCATCATGTGGCCAAAAGGAAATACTATCGATGATGCAATGCTGATTGGAGAACAAGAAGGAGGATTGTACAAATTAAAGGGTCATCCAGAACAAGCCTTGGTCCATGACACAGTAGAGCCAAGTGAACTTTGGCATAGAATGCTTGCACATGCGCATTACAAAGCACTACCTATTGCAAGAAAAGTTGTTGAAGGTCTTCCAGAAATCCAAGCAAAACATGATGGGGTCTACAAGGGATGTGTGAAAGGAAAGAAGACAAAGAAGACATTTCCAAGCAGCGAAAGCAAAGCAAAAGGAATCTTGGAAAACGTCCACTCCGATGTATGTGGACCTATGTCATCAAACTCACTAAGTGGGTATGCATATTATGTTTCCTTTATTGATGATTTTTCTAGGAATACATGGGTTTACTTCATGAAGAACAAAGACAAAGTATTCAGCAACTTCAAGGAATTCAAAGCCTTGATCAAGAATCACACTGAAAAGAAGATCAAGACTTTTCAATCAGATAATGATGGAGAATTCACTTCAAATGAATTCAAAGAGCTATGCAAAGAATCAGGGATTAAGAGGGAGTTGTCCACCCCTTATAATCCACAACAAAATGGGATTGCGAAAAGGAAGAATAGAACTATCATGGAAGCTGCAAGAGCAATGCTTCATGATCAAGACCTTCCTATGCATCTTTGGGCGGAAGCTGCCCGAACAGCGGTGTATGTACAGAACCATACTCTACATAGAGTACTCGAGAACAAGACTCCTGAAGAAGTTTTCTCCAGAAAGAAACCAGAAGTCAGCCATCTCAGAATATTCGGTTGTCTAGTGTACATACACATTCCAAAGGAGAAGAGGACTAAATTAGATCCTTAAGGAAAGAAGGGTATATTTGTGGGATACTATGAAAGCTCGAAGGCTTACAGAATATACTTTCCAGGATTCAAGAATATTGGCATCAGCAGGGATGTGACTTTTGATGAAGACACAGCTTACAACAAATCCAGAAAGAAACCTGCTGAAGAATCCAAAGAAGCAGAAGCACCCAGAGTTCATGATACAACCATGAACGAAGAAGCTCAAGAAGAAGATCGGGAATTTGAAGAACCACAAAGACCTGTAGATCCACCTTTGGCGAAGAATCATCATAAAAGGAAACCTACTTGGGTACGAGAACTTATCCAAGGTGTGGAAATATATGGGGCTTCAGAAGAGAATCACGGAGAAAGAAAGAGGACCAGATCCTACTCCGGGTATGTAGCATTACTATGTGATTTCATTGATAAAGAACCTTCCAGTTATGAAGAAGCAGCAAAATGGAAAGAATGGAAGGATGCTATGATCGAAGAATATCAATCGATCATGAAGAATGATGTTTGGGATGTTGTCCCAAGACCAGAAAGGAAGTCAGTTGTAACTTCCAAATGGATCTACAAGATTAAACATGCTGTAGACGATAGCATTGAAAAATATAAGGAAATATTTGTGGCTCGGGGTTTCTCTCAGAAAGAAGGAATAGATTTTGAAGAAACTTTTGCACCTGTAGCCAGGTACACTTCCATCAGATCAGTACTTGCTCTGGCTGTAGTGATGAAATGGAAGATACACCAGATGGATGTCAAGACTGCTTTCTTGAATGGTGTAGTAGAAGAGGAAGTGTATGTAGAACAGCCACTCGGTTTTGAGACACATGACAGGGAGTCTCGTGTGTGTAGATTGAAGAAAGCCCTGTACGGTTTGAAACAGGCACCCAAGACATGGTACGGCATAGTTGACAGATTTCTATCCAGTTTGGGCTTTACCAAGAGTAAAGCAGATTCCAACCTTTACTACAAGGTTGAAGATGACAACCCAATGATGCTTCTACTATATGTAGATGATCTATTTGTGATAGGTATGGATGGGTTGATTGCTGATACGAAGAGAAAGATTGCTGCTGAGTTCGAGATGAAGGACTTGGGTATGATGCATTATTTTCTAGGTATGGAGGTGTGGAAGAGTGCAAATGGAATCTTCCTTGGACAAGGGAAGTATGCAGTAGAGATCCTGAAGAGGTTTGGGATGATGGACTGTAAGGATATGGCCACACCTATGGCATCGAACCTGAAGTTATTGAGCAATGCTTCATCAGAGGCGGTTGATGCTACGATATATCGTCAGATGATTGGGTCCTTGATGTCCCTGACGAACATGAGACCAGACATTTGCTTTGCTGTGAACAGCTTGAGCCAGTTCTTGATAGATCCGAGAAATGTTCACTTGATTGATGCAAAGCATATTCTGAGGTACATGAGGGGTACAGTTGATTGTGGGCTCAAGTATGATGCAAATCAAAAGATTAACCTGGAGGGCTATGTTGATTTAGATTGGGCAGGCAATTCCATCGATAGGAAGAGCACTTCAGGGTGTTGCTTCAGTATCGGATCAGGTGTGATCTCCTGGTTTAGCAGGAAGCAATCCTGTGTGGCACTGAGTACATCTGAAGCAGAGTATGTCACAGCTTGTTCAACTATTTGTGAGGCAGTATGGTTATGGAAGCTACTGTCTGATTTATTTTGATCTCTAGATGGATTCTACTTGTATACATTGTGACAACCAGAGTTGCGTGAATTTGTTAGAGAATCCAGTGTTCCATGACAAGTCGAAGCATATCAAGATCAAGTATCACTATATCATGGATATGGTGCAGAGGGGAGCAGTGAAGCTTCAGTATGTTGTGACAGAGGAACAAATAGCTGATGTGTTGACGAAGCCATTGGCTAGGGTGCAGTTCGAGTACTTCAGGGACAAGCTTGGTGTTATCCAGATAGAGGTTTCCTCCAAGGGAAAGTGATGAGTCCCATAGCCATTCTGATGAGAAGTTCAGATGTAAGGGCTGAGCCATTCTATCATGGTGAGAGGATTTGGTTCCTTCCATGTCATATATGAGTGCTGACTACCATTCTGGGAATGGAGGTACCTAGTCAGTTACCAGGAACGCTCAGTCTGAGACTGAAAGAGCCATTCTGACGAGTAGGTTAGATATAAGGGTTGAGCCATTATGTCATGGCTAAAGGATTAGGTTCCTCCCATGTTAGATGTGAGTGCTAGCCATTCTGACGAGTAGGTCAGATGTAAAGGCTATTGCCACTCTCCGGGAGAGTGGAGGCACCTGGTCCGTTACTAGGTAGCTCAGTCTAGGATTGGGGGCCATTTTGATGAGGGTGTAGGATTTGGTTCCTACCAATTCAGATGTGAGTGCATGCCTTTCTGACGAGTAGGTCAGATGTGAGTGCTAGCCATTCTGATGTAGGATGAGCTCCTACATAGATGTAAGGGCTACCGCCTTTCTGACGAGTAGGTCAGATGTGAGTGCTGGCCATTCTGATGTGACTGTAGGATTAGGTCCTACATGATTAGATATAAGGGCTACCACCTTTCTGATGAGCAGGTCAGATGTGAGTGCTGGCCATTTTGACGAGTAGGTCAGATGTAAGGGCTACCAAAGACCTACGAGGAGGTAGGCATACACCCAGCATGAAAGAAGGATGGTTCTATAGAACTTCCTATGATGAGAACAATCATGAGATATCACATATGATGATGACCAGAGGAGATCCAGATCGAGCTATGATCCAGATCCAGTTATGATGACTCTAAGAGATCCAGATCAAGTGATGATCCAGATCCAGTAGTGATGATCCAGATTGAGTGATGATCCAGATCCAGCAGTGATGATCCAAATTAAGTGATGATCCAGATCCAGTAGTGATGATCCAGATCCAGTGATGATCTAGATCCAGTGATGATGTCCAGTTATGATGATCCAGATCAAGAGATGAACCATATCCAGTGATAATGTCCAGTTATGATGATCCAGATCTAGTGATGATGATCCAGATCGAGTGATGATCTAGATCCATAAAAGAAGATGGCATGAAGATAAATATGACTTGAAGACAAGATGACTTGGAGATGCAGATGATGATAAGATCCAGAGAAGAAGACCAATGATGAAAATTGTGTTGAGAGAATACCTTCCTAGTTAAGAGGGAGTGTTGACGTAATTGTAACTTCAGAATGTATTCACTTGTATTTATTATCTATTGTAACCCGATGTTTATTCCGGGATTTTATCATGTTATGTCATGCCCCGATGTTCCGATCAGGAGAATCAATAATGTAAACAAGTCATGTCAAGTCATTGTGGGTAACCCTCCTATTGTCTAAGGGTTAAAGTCCCTGTAGTTCCAGGGCACTAGGGTTATTAGACTCTCCTAGGAGAGGTCGGCCCTAGTAGGGTTTTAGTCATGCTGGGATTAGTATAAATAGAGAGCTAGACTCTTTATTTAACACACATCACAAACACACTCAAGTGTAGCGCATAGTTGAGGAAGGAGAAGACACTAGGGATAGACAAGAAGAAGGTTACTGCTGTCGAGAGAGCATCTTACTATTTTTTGGTTTTACCTTTTGTGCTGATTCTATCTCTGAGGAAGTTGCGGGGTTTTCTCCATTTATGGTTTCCCCGAGGAAAAACACTGTATTCATTGTCTCTTGTGTTTGGTTGTTGTACTTGTTGTTCTCTCAGTTAAAGATCCTAACATAATGCTAGCTTAAATGTTGAAAAACTAACACATGAGGGACAAGATGATCTTTAATAGAATCTGCAATGATTCTCTTAGCTCTAGCATTAGCCTCATCTTTCTCGAGCTCTTAGAACTTCTTTACTGAGATATTGATCCAAGTCATTTTATTTAAGGATCGGGGAGGTCCTATACTTCCATTCTTGGAATTTGTCAACTACACAAAGATTTTCATAAAGCTGGGTGTGATTAGTCATTTTGAATGAGAAGCTCAAATGGAAATAGAAAATATTTAGATCTTACCGATTCGAGGTGTCTGAACTGGTTCTGGAGCTCACTGATCTAGGGTTTGTCAGAGAAACCCTAATTTTTCAAACTTGGAATTTTAAACTTCTGATTGGATAGAAATATGGGCCTCTTCAAGGCAATCTATCTAATGTACTTATCTTATGAAAACAATGGTGGGAAGCTCTTGGAACAGGAAGCCCTAGTTTTCCAATTTCTTTTGCAAAAATTTCTGATATTGAATCTGTTGTATCTCTAATGTTTCATCTCCTTATAATCTGAAACTTTGCACTAATATATCCGTATATGTCTTCTTTCCAACCCCACAAGTTGGAGCATAAATGGATTCTTCAAGTGGGACTTATGCTGAGTTTCCCAAGGTGACTTTTGGGGGGATTGTTCAACATAGAGAAATTGTACAGACTAACACGTGTCATTGTTTCACATTCTAGGTCTGAAAAGCATACCCCATAAACTACATTCCATTCCCTACCTGCAACATCTTTCAAAATTTCATTTGGACCTTCCTATCCTGATATATAACAAATATCCCTAGGTCACATGTTTATGACTGTGTTTTGGAGGATGCTAGAACCCTGATTTGGAGGAACCATATATCCTGAAGTATAGCGAAAACGAGGCTGAAAATTTTACACAAGGTACATAAGGAATTTATATTTGGACTTTAAAGTTTCGGCTTCTGATTCTTCTCCAATATTGTTTTATAGATAAAGTTCTAAGATGACTAAATTCGGTCTTCTAGGGTTTTCAAGCATGAAACCCTAATTTCCGTTAGCTTCCATTGTAGATGTATTTCGGATGCACAGTGAAACTTCTCTGATTAAAAAATTGATACTACCAAAATATATGCCCTGGTGAGGTGAGTTATCCTATCCCTCTTTGCTTGATGATCTGTGGAGAGAACACCTTCAACTAGGAAGCCCTAGTTCCCGCAGCTCAACAATTCCTTCTTTCAAAGAGGTTATGATACCATGTTAGTTTTTCTTAAGATTTGACTAGATTATATAGGATCTTTATCTGAAAGAATAACAAGTATAGAAAAATGCATAAGATATAAAAGATACACAAGACACAAATATTTTCATCGAGGAAACCATAAAGGAGAAAACCCCTCAAACTTCTTCATAATAGTAAGATGATCAAAAGCAGTAATAAGATGTATTCAACAGCTATCTATCTCTCCTCCTCTGACTGTCTCTCTCTCTCATGGGCACTTGAGATTGTATTATGTGTGTATAAATGAGGGAGAGAGACTCCCTATTTATACCCTTTCAAGTCACTAACCAAATATAAGACCCAAGGCTACATGTCATCTCACATGGTGCCCACTTCTCCTAGAGAGACTACAAGTACATATTACATGAAGTTATACTAGGGACTATTTCCACGAATTACAATAAAGGTTGTACCTCAAGGTCTAAACTTAATTTAGTCATACTTTAAAGGGGTAACACACATCCCCAATGGGGGTGCAACAACATACAATGATAATATACATTAGAATATCTTGCAAAGTTACAAATACATCAACTCTAAAGTTTGTCATATCCTTGATGGTATCTTTCTCTCTTAGCTTAAGTATGCTTTGGATTTGTTGGCCTGGTTTCACGTGAGTGATTGTAAGCATTCACCAACACCATTTCAATCCAGAGTAAGGTTAACTATTTATTTTGACACTCTCATTGTTTATGGCATACTTTGTTGTCAACTTGTTGGGAGTTTCATATTCTGACACATAGTAGGCTTGATATCACTTTTTTTTGTTAGCATGGTCTTTAGGTTTATGCAAAAGCATCATAAGATCCTTTGGAAAACAACTAAAAGGATTATGATATATATTAAGGACACTCTCTATTATGGTGTTTTCTATTCTAGGAAGGCTTCTATTTCACTTCTTGGTTACACCAATTCTAATTGGGAAGGAGACACTACTGATAGAAGGTATACTATGCGATATGTATTTCAACATGGTTCAAGTTTGATTTCATGGTCCAATAAGAAGTTGACTCTTTATCCTTGTGATGTAGAGTATATGGAAACAAAGGAATCATCTAAAGAAGGAATGTGGATCTCGCATGTCCTTAGTGATCTTGGACCGGTTTAGAATACTCATATTGAGTCATTAGACTATCACTTGGTATAATTGTGCTAGGTGATTAGACTAATGGTGAATAAGAAGTTGCGGTGATTTTCAAAAACAATGAAGAGTATTAATTTCATTGTTTTTAAAAATAACTGCAGCTTCTTCTCCACACTGAATCTAATGACCTAACACGGTTATCCCAAGTGACAATCTGTTTGGTCGCCCAAATGTTGAATTTTCATGCTTTATATCCTTCACTATTCCTCACACTCATCCCTATTCATCACTGCATTAACCATTCCCTATGCCATTTTCATAAATAAATATGGGTTACCTTGTATTTTCCAAATTAGTTTATTTTTAAGTATCTTAAGAGAATTTGTGATTAAATATTAAGAAAATTAACATACTTTCAATATATCTCAAAGTTGGATAAGTTTTATGATGTTTGCATGCATATATGAAGAGTTTAACAAAGTCAAAAGTCTCCACCTAGCCTCAAATTCGAATTTCATATTCAAGCTTTGAAGATTGGAAGAAGGTTTGGGATAATGATTCAAGCATATTCAAGGGAGAAGATCATGGAGATAGAATATTTTATCCAAGATATTATGGAGGATTTGAAGGAATAGGTTGAGAGAGAAGTGGATATGTAATTATGAGTTGTTTATCTTTATCAAAAACATTCATGTATAAATAAGAGGGTCCTCTCCTTATTTGGGAGGAGGCCTCTTTAGTGGTGTGGAAGTAAAAATAATTTACGTAAAGTATTTTGAGAGTTAGTCATGGATATTATCATTTTGTAATAGGATTGATGTTTTAGAGCATTTTAGTTTCTCTATAATATATTTTTCCTTTTGAATTATTAACGATTTTCATGTTTTCTTAGTTAAATTCATTTTATGCAACTTTACGCTCTCCTAGATTTAAATTTGCATTCATGCAATTTCTTGCTTTCGTAAAATAGGTTCAAATTCAGTCACATGTGTTTTCTTAGATTTACCAATATGATTTCTTATATGAAGTTAGTTGCATGTTTTCGATTTCAGTCGTATGTGTGTTTCTTTTTCAAGCATTAGAATAGGTTAGTATCACTCTGATCATGTATATATTTTGTTTGTGCCTCTAAGTTTACGATCTCCCCAGATTGATAATTAATGTCGAAATAACGATTGTATATTCCGCTCAACATTTTTGGTGTCATTGTCGAGGAGGTGTTGAAATGGGATTAGAGTTTAGATAGGTTGGTTTTATCTTACACAACAAGGGGGAGTGGAAATGATAAGATGCAAGGACGCATTCACTACGGAATCTATGTGGTGTAACAGCCTGACCTATCCACTTTGTTGGGTCTCCCCAAATCCTTGTTGTTTCCTTTGCATGTAAATATGTTTCATATTCACAAAGCATGTTTATTTTTCCGCAAAGAGTGATTTACTTCTCCTCCAAGAGTGTTTAACTTAAGCAAGTGTGGTGTGACTTACATTTTTGTAAAAGAGTTCTTTCATTTTCTGCAATAGTATTTCTTTTATGCGAGTATGTTTTTATGCAAGTGTGCTTTTCATTTAGTTTATTATTTTGTATTTGTCTTACATATTTGTAGTGTAAGTTCGGATTTCTTTCATTATGCATTAGTTTGTGATTTTGTATCAGTTTGCTTTTGATTTTGTACTGGTTTTGTACTCATCTTTGTTTTGTACTATTTTTGTAGCAATTTGCATCCACAACACCTGATTTCTAAATTGATTTTTTTTTGTTTTTTTCTTAAAATGTGTTATTTACATTTTTGCAAAAACATGTTTTCTGCGTAAGTGGTTTTTCTGCAAATAGTTTAATTTGTTTAAGTTTAAGATTTGGATTTCAATTTGTTTTGGTGTTGTAAGAACCCTCTTTTCTATTAATCTACATGGAAATACAAAAATTCCAACAAAGTGGGTTTTATGATGATAAGTGTGGAATGACTTTCTCTGATCCTAGCAGCAACCGGGATCTCCTCTTCTCAAGAAGAGTACATTTTGACTGCAGTGAAAGAAGAACCAACACTTAATGAGACACATGTGTCCCATGAGGAGAAATTAGACGAACTCGAGATCGAAGATGATGATGAAGAGATGCAGTATAATTTACATGAGGAAGGTTATCAAGTATATCAAAGTCCTATCTAAGTATGGTTCCAATCAGTGATTAGGTCAGTTCAATGTGTTGTTCTTTATTTCCTTGTATGGCATTTACTACACCTTATTTCTCCCACTTTTGTACATTTTAAGTTTTGAATTCCTAAATCATGTGTGAATATTTCTTATTAATATTAAATATGGTTACATTGAATATTTGACTACAAGTAAATAATTTCTAACTTTCAATTATAGAGTAAGTAGGATGTTATTTTCAGCGTTTGTTTTAACATTGAATAAATATGCTCTCCTTAAAGCTTTGTTGATCTCACGATCAAAAAGTAGGATGGCTATAACATTTTTCAGGAAGAATAATGATGAAAATCTGCATTACCTTAATTTCATTTGAATTATAATTGTATTAATTATAATACAATAAAACGAAAAAATTAAAAACTTTTAGGTTGAGTTAGGACCTTGAGGTGCCTTTGAGACGCTTCGGCTCCCTCCCTTTCGCCAAGCACAATTCTCATTTCCTGCACAGCGAGGGAGGAACAAGGGCATACCTACTTTAAATTCCTTTCAAGGGAAGGTTCAATTTTGGTTAAAGTGGATCTTGTAGCGGACGTGGAAGCTTAAGCAATAAATTTCTGAACCGCAACCAATACTTCCACCAAGATCTGGTTGATAATATCGCCCAGATATCGGTCAGATCTAAATATGCTATGTTGAATCTCTACTTCTACAAAATCAAAATCCGAGATCTTGCGACTTGACTGATGAAATTCATGGCTCTGATGGTCTCATTCATCCCATTTGTTTGGCCTCTGGTTTACTGAGATATACTACAGTTGCTCTTTGATTCGTTCTTTATGATATACAGGGAGAGGCGATCACTATTTCATCTAAAATATATTTGGGTAGATCATATATGACATTTAGGGTATGGATTTTGTGGAGGTTATTCTTTTCTGCACGACTGGCGCAGTATTTTTCATTCAGGCACACGGATCTCTTACTTCATTGTTTCGCCATTTATAGAATAAAGGGATCTCCTCGTGTCCCTTTATGTTATTGTATTTTCTTTGAAGTAATTAAAAATTAAAGATCACAATCTTGGAATTCACAGATTTTAAAAAAAAAACATTCACATTGGAGATGATGATTGAAGGAGAATGTATGCAGCTACAGTCATGTAGTTTTATTAGGGTAATATTTATTTTATTAAATGCTATATTCTCTTAGGGCAGTGATGTTGGGCACATTTGTTAATTTATTTTTGTGTTTATAAAAAAATAAAAAATCAAAACAAATAAACATTTAGGTAAAAAAGAAAAATTAAAAGAAAAAAAAACAATTAAAAATTAAAATTAGTTTATATATACATACTTACTTCGTTAGTTAGTTTCGTTTTAGGGTAAACAAACAAAATTTAGAAAACAATCAAAAACAAAATAACATAATTTTTTTTGCAAATGGACCCGGAATCTTCTCAAACCAAAATTGCATGCTTTACGTTAACTTGTTTTCATGAGTCGCTCAAAACAGGTTTTTATAAAGACAAAGAGGATTCGTTAACATGTTTTACTTCCTTCAGGTTCCAATCCAATCAGGAATCCTTGTTCATGCAAAAGTGATTTTCAAAGAATCACATGAACTTTTCAGAAAAAAACATGCTTTGTTGACAGCTTGAAAGAGTTGAGTTTCCATCGCACATGTCACATCATTTGTTGTCTTAAGAAGCCTTTCAAAAACCATTTGTGTCATGACATGATTATTTACCCTTTTCCTTCAAATCTCAACAGTCATCCATGTCGGAGTCTACCTTTCATTGCCTTACACATCATAACTTCACGTATGTCTACCTTTCTGAGTCGCATACATCCATTCCTTATTTGCAGACCATCTTTCTTCTTCATAAATGAAACCATTCATCTTTTTTTTCCATGACTGCATTGCCTTGATATCCTTGTCATAAAAACTATTCGATTGTAAGATCCTTTATCTATATTCCTACCAATCACTTTGTACAACTCGCGTTGATTGATGTAGGATTCCTTAAAGCCCACCTTTCAACAAGTCTTGACCCATCAACCTCATCGCCTTATCTGGGATAGAGACTAGAGTTCCCTTTGAGTACCTTGAGGCTTGCATGCCTTAACGGAAATCTCTCTCACTAACATTCATGGAAATACATCAATGTCCCTTGATCGTTAGATCTTGCAAGTGGTTTGGTATCAGCTCATTTATTCACACTTTACAAGATGTACTTAGGTACCTAGGCACTCATTAACATCAATGGTGAGTTGCCTCGTATTGGTAAACGACATCCATCAATGGTTGGTAATCCAATGACTTATTTCCATGCTCGACATCGACACATTTATTCACATGCTAAGAATTGTACCATCGAGTATTGTAGCAAGTGAAGTCTATATTCTTTTCATGACTCCATCAGCAGTTTGCAGCATACTTCCAACTATATGAGAGTACCATAGTTCCACTTTCAAACTTCATCTTTTATGCATACAACCAAGCATTTTAGATTCCTTCACTTCATAGTCCATGATCCGACAGCAACATCGGCCACATCCCGATCGCACAGTTCATCAGCTTTTTGGGTAAGTGGAGGTATGTTGTTTTCTAATCTTTAACCATGTAATTCCTTAAATGCTAGAAAATGAATGAATTTGGGAAATTCCCTCTCCCTGTTACATTACCTTACTCATTTTCATAAACTTAACACATCTTCAATTGGGGGGGGTTGTATATTCATTACCATTTTGATTCCATTTTACACATACCATCATCCTATTTACCATTGACCAAGACATCTCTTCCAAATTACACTTTGTTACAATTTGATATGGTCTTGGCATGATTCATAAACATGAAGAAAATGTACATCGATGGCTTATCATTTCCATTGTATGTATACTTTCAAATCTTATGTAGTGCAGCCATAAAAACGAATGAATGTGGTTAACACAAGAGCCAACGTTTGTCATATTCATGGTTGTCACACAAGAACCAACCATAAGAAAACAAGTAAAAGAAATGAATGTTGTTGACACAAGAACCAACATTTATCTTGGTTGTCACACAAGAACAAACCATAAGTAAAATTGGTTTCTACTTATGTATTTCACATCATGGAATGATTAATTGCTAAAAATATTATCATGCAAAGCCAAAGTTAAGAAGTCAAAAATTTTATGTACAATTGCATGAGGATATGCAATAAGTTCAGTTAGGGGGAATGTTTGGTCGCCCAAATGTCGAATTTTCATCCTTGTTATCCTTCACTATTCCTCACACTAATCCCTATTCATCACTCCATTAACCATTCCCTATGCCATTTTCATAAATAAATATGGGTTACCTTGTATTTTCCAAAAAATTTTATTTTTAAGTATTTTGAGAGAATTTGTGGTTAAATATTAAGGAAATTAACATACTTCCATTATATCTCAAAGTTGGATGAGTTTTATGATGTTTGCAGACATATATGAAGATTTTAACGAAGTCAAAAATCACCACCTAGCCTCAAATCCGAATTTCATCTTCAAGCTTTGAAGATTGGAAGAAGATTTGGGATAATGATTCAAGCATATTCAGGGGAGAAGATCATGGAGATAGAATATCTTATCCAAGATATTATGGAGGATTTGAAGGGATAGGTTGAGAGAAAAGTGGATCTGTAATTATGAGTTGTTTATCTTTTTATCCAAAGCATTCATGTATGAATAAGAGGGTCCTCTCCTCACTTGGGAGGAGGCCTCTTTAGTGGTGTGGAATTAGAAATAATTTATGTAAATTCTTTTGAGATTTAGTCATGGATATTATCATTTTGTAATAGGATTGAAGTTTTAGAGTATTTTAATCTCTATAATAGATTTGTCTTTTTGAATTATTAATGGGTTTCATCTTTTATTAGTTAATTTCATTTTATGCAACTTTATTCTCTCCTATATTTAAATTTACTTTCATGCAATTCCCTGCTTTCGTAAACTAGGTTCAAATTCAGTCACATGTGTTTTCTTAGATTTAGTCATATGATTTCTTCGATGAAGTTAATCACATGTTTTTTATTTCAGTCGTATGTTTGTTTCATTTTCAAGCATTAGAATAGGTTAGTATCACTCCGATCCTGCATATATTTTGCTTGTGCCTCTAAGATTACAATCTCCCCAAATTGATAATTTATGTTGAATTAACAATTATATATTATGCTTGACACAATCGTCAACCAACTCTTTGAACACTCGAATTAAGTATGTTAGTCAAATTTTGTCATAGATAGAGTATATCACTCTTTCTAATACAATAGCTCGAAAATTGACTTGAATTTATTTATGTCTATGTATTGTTGAATTTGCAAATTGAAACTAAGAAACTTATGGTTCGGTAGAGACATAAATGAACAAACACCTGGTATATTAATTATAGAGCATAATCTCTCTTTTTTTGCTTGAATATATTATTGTGGCTATATTCTGTATCTAGTAGTGTACTATGGTAGATGCTACAAAACTCTAGCCAATGTACATGAAACAAATTCAATGATATTTGTCACTTATTTGTCTATTAGGATCGAGGATCTTACTGTCAAACTTTGACTATGGGTATGCATATGTACTGGTGTTGTTGTTGTCAAATGTGGATTTGGTTTTATTTGTGTGATCTTATAATTATGTATCATGTACTTTGCTATCATCCTCTACAGGATGTTGGCCATATTGATTATCATCTCAAAAGTGTTGGGTTGAAGGGTTACATGAAAATTTTAGAAAACTTAAAGAACATGTGTATCCTAGTGGCAATGTGGTGGTGTTCCAATCATGACATGTTCTTATTTCAATCTATAATTTGTAAACACTTGGTAAATAACCAGGTCAGCTTTGGCAGCATAATTTTAATCAAGTTTGATTGAACGAACCACTGGACTTTTATTTTGAAAAAAACATGTAGAACTCATTTTTTCTATGTTTTTATTTTTAGAGTGAAAATAAATTAATTAATAATTTGATTTTTCCAAAAAAAACTATTGTATACCAAGTTTCAAATTTGATTTTTTTAACGAATCTTGAATTATAAGTTTTAAGATTTATTAAATTAATTTTTTTTTATTTCTTAATTAAATAAAAAACATTATCTAAATGCAAAAAGGCAAGGACTAATCTACTTATTCCTAAAGATAATTATTACGCTATGAGATGTATGCATTCAAGGCGTGTTTGCGTAGTAGTAGTAGTGTGTGTGTCTTTAAAACATGTTGAAATACATTCTATTTTTTCGTTTACTTTTTTTTTTTACATTTTTATATAATTGTTTTAGATGTATATAAATATATTATTATTTCTTTATTTTAAAAATTTGATTTATTTATTGATAGCTTTAAATATTTTAAAATTTATTTATTTTAAAATTATGATGTACTATCCTTATTTTTGACATGGAATAGATTAAATCAAATCATGTGAATGATGTAAATATGCTAGTATGGATTCCTAGTGTGGAGCTCAAGGCCAAGTCCTAACTAGTGGATGGATAGGCACCCATAATGTAAATATTTTATATGGACTATGTGATTGGCTTATCATGCCAATTCGAAATGCTATGTAGATATTATGTTGAAAAATAATAAAATGGTCCAAGATGGTTTTGTAAAGAGCACTAGAGAGGCTATGACTCCAGTAGAGGGAAGAGGGAGGTAGGGGGGCGTATAGGAGATTAAATCCTCAATAGGAAAGTGTAAACCTTAGAACTCACCCATTTGTTGTCGTTTCCCATAAATGATCCAATTACTCGTTTTTTATTGTTTCACCCAATCATTGAATGCATGTGTGAGGTTGGTGGGGGAATTCTTATCATGTAGTTACAGAAGCATGGGATGAATATACTTCCATGATTGTTGTAAGAGTCATATATCCCATGTTAAGAATTTATGTTGGCTATATCTTCCACCATTCTCTCATCTTTGGAGTATATTATCCATGATTCATTAAGCAATTTTTTTCCCAACAGTTTTCTACACTACATAAGATTGTTATTTTGGTGTTCATTGCTAATTACCAAACTATGCATACCTAGAATTCAAATTGGAAGATAGAGTTGTTTTTTTTTTGAGGAAAAAGAGATGGTTGTAGGTGAGTAGAGAGGTTGGAAAATATAGGGACCTTTACCCATTAATTTATACTACTTTCTCATGCTTGAGAATCCATGAATTAAGGCTACAAGTGGTTCTCCAACAACATCTAGCACGTGGGACTCCTTCTATTCACACACTGGAACCACCTGGCAAGACGAATCACACAAGGGAACAATGGAATGGGAAGTGGATTCCTAAACCTAGAATGGTGTTGTGTGGAGAAGACATTGTTGGAGCTAAGGTTGTGATGACTAAGTGAGATTCCTATAAAGCTCTGAATGAGGATTTGGCTAAGCATTGGGAGGAAAATTTGTTGTGGGAAGAGAGATAGAGAGAGAATCATAGGAGTTCCCTTTTCCCTAGTGGCCTCATATCCCATATTGATGGTGGCCTCCCAGCATAAAGAGTACATGCTGGATAGAGTGCATATGGTTGGGTGGAAAATTGCTCTTACATGGCCAATTGCTTGGATATTCCTTATTTAAAGATAACTATTCTCTTTGTATTTGAATGTGCAATGATTTTATATTATGCATGTAATGAATATGTTGTATATGCATGATGTGTGTGGGGGTAGACTTTATTTTCATTGTGTTTATATTTATGCATATACACATGCATTTTAAATGTTTTATAAATTTGTAATATGTCCATGGGGTGAAATTTAGAACCCCGTAATTTGTTCATGTCCCCATCTGTTGGTCGGATTGATGGATGGGGAAGTTACATATGATTTAATTAATTTATAATTTTGATTTTTTTATTTAAATAGAATACATATAATAATAAATATGGAGATATAAATCTCTATTTAAATTGATTTTTACGCACACACATATACTATTATTTAAAGGTTTCTTACACTTTAACTTGGTTGGATTGATGTGATGTCTTGATACACATTATCATTGTTTTAATATGTTTTAATGAACATGTGGAGCCTTGAATTAGTTGCATAAGAAATACTTAATTACATCAAGTATGTTGATCAAATTTCATAATTTATTAACATCAAATGTGAAATTCAATTGATAGTTATTTCTTTGTCATGTGTTTGGAAGTTAAGCTTCTAAAAATGGAGAAATTAAATTAGCATATTTTTTATACAATTAAATGCACATTTTTATTCTTTAAAGTATCAAATAGGAAAAGACTAAGTTGCATACAACTCTTATTATCATATTTATTTTTCTTTTCAATATCAAATTTCAATGTTAATTACAACATATAATGTAAAATATCCTAAGTAACTCTATATCAAGACACACAATCTCTTAAAAACTAAATTTCGTTTTAAAAGGGGAGGATTTGTATACGTTAAATTGTGAGTTCAATATAACACAAGGTTTTTTTAATAATGTATTTTCCAAGTAACATGGAATTTGTACATTTTACATTCCAAGTTTGCATTATATAACATAAAAAATACTTTTGAGTTAGATGTACAATATCAATTCACAAGTCGAGTTGTCTGTTGATATAAGGTAAGATTGGGGAGACAAAATAGAGAAAACCTTAATATGAAATGTTCCCTTTTTTGATAGCACCATGGAGAAACCACTAGCCCTTGAGATCCCCATGGCTCCTAGTGGAATAATTAAATAAATTTTGGTCTATGGCTATTTAATTTAATTTAATTTAATATTTGAGAAGAGATGTACTCCGTAGTTTAAGTATTTATTTATTAATTAATATTTGGATTAGTTGTAAATTCCTATGTGGATGGGAGGGAGCATAATAGATAAGGTGGGCCTATAGAGATACTTTAGAAAAGAACGAAATTGGAATATAGTGACACAAAGCAAGAAGTTAGTGAAAAGCAAGAAACTGGAAAAAACAAGGAAAAGCAGAAAGCAATGAAAAACAGAAAGTGGTATAAAATCAGGAAAGTCATGAGAAGCACGAAGGAAACTTAAATCAAGGAAAATAAGACTAAATCAAGGAGATATAACAAAGCAAGAATCCACACGAAGTTGCAACTCCTAATTTGTCCAAGGACGTCACATTGGATGAGGATTGAAGGTCCACAATCAGTGTAGCTTTCCCAAGAAGCTAACTAATATATAAAACCAAGGAAGAGCACACCATTCACATGTTTTTTCATTTTCTCCCTTCAATTGAGAATCTCTAAAGCTTTTCAAAGACTTGGGAGATATTGCCTTTGTCACCAACTGGGAGATGCACCCTTGTTGTCAATGTGCTAGTTAAATCTTTAGTTAGAGATTGAAGAGAAGGAATCCAACCATTATCACTGATATTATTTTTAGGTCCTTATGTTATTTCAAGTCATTTGAAATCCAAAAAAGGAGTTGATGATCCAGTGGTTTCAAAATCCAGAGCTTAATGTTATTTTTTAGTTAGATATTTGATGTACTAGATAAAGATGTGTATTAAGAGTGCCATGGATGCTATATTTTCATTCATGTGATGTAATTAGTGTATTATAGAACATTTGATTTAGTTCTAAACTTCAGTTATGCTGAAATTTGATACTCGTGACTTTTCTTCCTATGCTATAGATATTGATAGATTTTGACTAGTTTTCAGAATTTAGATAATAGGTTGTCTTGTGTTTCACAAATGTTTTATTTGAAAGTTGTTGTTGTTATATAATACAATTTTGAACTCGTTCCTATCCTTAAACCTGCAATTTTTTACCCTTTTTTACTATTTGGAATCACCAGGAAAGTCACTAGTTGAGCAGTCCTAAAATTGTCTTTTCTTTCCTAGATCCAAAACCTTATCAATCTAAGTCTAATAGTCTTCATCGGATTTGTATAGTAGGCTGAGGTATATATCATACTAGCCACTTCCATTATGCACTAGAATCATTTGGGTTCCACATATATCCTAGGGCCATTTCCTTGAAGCCTTTGGTTTCTCCAAAGGAGTCTACCCATGTGTGATGTAGCCCAATAAATGTGCAATTGTCAAAGTTAGGAGTTTGTTTAGGCTACTATAGATCTTCCTAAGGCTTTATTTGACCTCATTAACTAATTTGGGGAGAATAGGAAAAGTTTTTAGGTGTCTGAAGCAAGTCTTACAATAAACTAGTCGATGTATTTTTGAAATTTTTTTCTTAGTGTGCCTTGTTCTTGAAAAGGTACATTACATAATACCACCAAGGAGGAGGTGGGCGAATATAATAGAGAAAAACTTATTAAATTTTTTTCTATTATCTTCCTCGGAGGAAGTGGGAGAATATAACAAAGAAAACCTTATTAAAGTTTTGTCTATTATCTCCCCACACCCTAACCCCCACCATCATATGCTAATAATTTTTCTTTTCTCCGAAAAAAGTTATTGCACATTGAGAATATCCTAGAGAAACGTCGTGTTTGCTTAAATTGATTAACTATAAGTGGCATCATTCCTAAATAGAGTTGTGATTAAATCATAAATCACAAAATTGAAACCCTGTATAGAGGATCAAAAAAATCTAAATGACAATTATTTTCATAACACACTTCTTTCAACATAAACATTAAATTTATGTTATATAACAAAATTTACAATTTTCTTGAATAGTAAATTTGTCACATAGCAAAAAAATTTAAAATAAATATAAAATATATTTTACATAATATAAATTTCTTTCATATACAACTCATTACAAATTCATTCGAGATAATATTTTTTCTTAGTAAAAAATCCATTAACAAATACATTTTAATAATTCCCTTGGGATGTGCGGTGGTAGGTGTGAGAGGGATTCTCTTTGATCCCAAGGGAAAAGAATTTTTGAATTCACGTGGGGATTGAGAACAAACACTAACAATTGTGTTAAAGTTTTGGCTCTTTTTCAAGGACTAAGAGTGGCTCACCAAATTGGAATTTTTGAGTTCTGTGTCTTTGGATATTCCTTAATCATCATTCATATGGTCCTCTTTATATCGGAATCCAAACATATCACTCTTCATAGGATATTTCTAGAATTGAGTTAATCTTGTCCTCCTTCCATAGCTCCAAATTGTTCGATGTGCTACGGGGACTCAATCAACTTGTCGATGACCTGGCCAATGGAGTGACGAACACCTTGAAAGGAGTCCAATCAAATAATAATGGTGAATCCACCCTACATGTCATTCCATGATGAAAGACATAAGTAAGCATGATGAGGGGACATGCAAACTAGGTGCACATGGAGTTTTGACACATGTGACACTTCACCGAAATCATGGTGTATGGTGGCATATTAGTGATCCATAAAGTAGGCACAAGGGGAATTCAAGTGAAGTTAAGAACTGTAGGTACATATTAGGTGCTAAATCGGCTCTTTAGTGGATGGAAATGATGGATCCTTAGCATCAAGTTATAATGCACTTACTCTCATGCAGGGTGATCCCTTCTCGAGATGATGGGACATTCATTCAATCTAGTGGGAAGCACCATATTAAGCCTCGACGTCTAAGGTATTTTCCATGATCCTTATATTGTAGAAGAGAGGAGGTATCTTGGAATAAAGGGATTTTCAATTTGTAGAGCCGACTTCAGTTCAAGGAGAATTGGAACAGTGAGAGTAAAAAGTCTCTCATGTCTAATAGTGTAAGAAGTGCGGACTGATGTATGGTCCATGGAGTTTAGTGACTCTCATATGATTTCAATTTTCTCAAACACAAAGTCTCCAACTTGAATAATCGACTGTGTTCATTTGAGTTCCACTCTCAAGGTAGTATTCAACATGTAGAGCGCGAAGTTGAGAAGGAAAGAGGGGAACACCATGCCCAAGAACACCACTCTTCCAGTTCTTTTGATGTTGAGGGGAAGATAATCCAGGGTTTATTATGTTGAGTAGATATGCTTGAATACCACCTAGCCAACCCTACAGACAATACCTCTCTGATTAAGCATGATCCAGAGCATCAAGGGATGTTTTTTGGAGAAGGATATCCCTCCTTTTTTCTTAAAATTTCTATGTTGAAAGTATATGCACCTACTAGGTTTCTTTGTAAGAATTTTCTATAATTAGACTATTTTCAGTACTATATTTTCCCATCAGGTTGGGGGTTATTTTGAGATTTGTAATATTAGACTAGAAATTTGTTGCAAGTCTAGGGTGTTAGATGGAAGGATTACATGAATATTCAGATGTATTTTTTCTCTATGAATATGTTGACTTTTTTAATATAAAATCCCACTCATTCTTTAAAAAACAATTCCCCTAGGGTGTATACCAGTTGGCGATAGGGAGCAATGTTAAGGCACTTATTGTGACATTGTGCATTCAAACCTCAAAAAACATTGTTTGATGCACATGGGGTGGCATTGGTATGCCTAAGGGTGTTGTGGTAGTGAACTAAAACAAACCCCCAGGCATGTGACCATGAGCCCAACCCCAATTGTTATTTCCCCTAATTCCAAAAAAAAATGAACGACATTATTACAAATAAGGGGTTATCATCAACCTAGTTGGACCCCCAAAAAAATTACATGCTTTTTTCAACATCATACTACATTTATGTTATATGATACATATTTTCATAGATTGTAAATTTGTCACATAACACAAATTTTTTAATATAGATGCAAAATTTATTTTAATAATATAAATTTTCTTTCTTATCCAGTTCACAACAAATTCATTCTACATAATATAAATTTATTTCATAAATAATTTATTAACAAGTCATTGTAACAACATTTTTTGTTCACATAAATGGATACTTTTTGGATTATACCAAAAAACGGTTGTGGCTAGACCATTCAACCTAAATAAACATCATACTAATGTCTGATGGAAATATTAAGCATAGTGTTCTTCAAAAACAAAATTCCAAGTTCAAAAATTCCATAAACTATCGTCTTCCTATTTCCACTATCTATTTTGCAAGAGTAAATCCTATAATATTGTCCTACAAATAAAACACGTTTGTATTGCATTTCAAAATCTAGTAATGATCACTACCTAGCCACTCTGGGCCTTCGTCCATCTACTGAAGATAAGTATGAGGTGTGCACTCATTGCATTTAGTTATGTACCTTCTCCATTGTATGATCTTCCCCTGGCATTCTCTAGTCAAAACCAAAGGAACCAACTAATCCCTCGGGGATCAAAGTCTTTCTTTCAGTTGAAAATCTTGTGTACTGGTCCAATTCAAAATATTTCACCTTGTCTTGCATAACATGAATTTGTTATTCATGTTCTTCATCTTTGTATTTCAAACATTCAATCTCAACTTTTTGCAATTATTAGTTTACTCTTAATTCTATTCACTTGGTCTTTGACTACCTCATATTTCCTTCTAGACACATATAAATCATGGGTGTAACTGATTTCCCAGGTTTTTTCTCCAATTATCCTTCTTCTAAATATCTTGTGTGACTACCTCCCATGTTTCATCATGTAGGTGTTCAACTCTTATAACCAATTTCTCTTTGTTCTCAGTAGAGCTCTCGATTTTGGGTGGGATGAGGTTATCCTAGATATTGAAAAAACACATTTAGTTGAATTGAAAATATTTGTCTTTCCAAATGGACAGTTCACAATTGGTATAAAATCAACCAGACATAAATCATTTTTCAAAGTTTATGCCTTCCCCATTTACTATGTTTAACACATGAACTAGGCACACTATCCAAAATATTTCAAAGATGCTTCAAAACTTTGACAGTCAAATCATTCATTCTCAACACCCTCATTGACAATGGATTTCACACTAACTCCATGGTTATGAGACAACTAGGGAAGCTCAAGGGAAGTGATATTAGGTTATGATAGGATTGAAAACTGTTGTATGTGGCTTTTTAATATGGTGTGGCTTAGGAATTTTCACAAACATTTCACATACCTCCTGCTTCAATACTTGGTCTAATTTCAAAACTAGGAAAAACTAGTAACTAGTCTTTCATGGTTTGGTACCAAACACCACTGAAAATTTCCCAATTTCTTATGGAAGGACCATATGGGATTTAAAAAATCCTAGAAGACCTTAGAAACTCAAATTTTGAATAATAAAACTCATTTTGACATGATATTCAAATTTGCACAATTTCGGCCAATCTCTAGCTTTAGACTAATGAAACCCAAATGCACCCAAATGCACCCAAATGACTTAAAATGATGTATCAACGAGATTGAGGGGTATTAGCAAATCCTAATTCATATTATTAAATTCTCATACACTTTCTAAATTCTTCTAGAACTTTATTTTGGCCATAGGGAAATAAGGACAAAAACACTAGGAAATCGATGTTAAAACCCCCAAGGGTAAATGACACATTTGGCTCTCCAAATGTAGTACAAACCTCCCAAATTTAAGAAAAGAGTACGGGTTTGCATGTCATGCATAAATTTATTTCATTATTCATGGTTACTAATATTTAAAAACGGATTATGAGGTGCAACATATGTATGGTAACTTTCATGGAAAATGCTTATGGGGAAATTGCATTACTAGCTTAAGTTTGGTACATGAACAATAGATTAAATGGTTCAGATAGTAACATGAAATATAATGGAAATATAAAGAATACAAATTACTATCACTGAAATCATTAAACTCAGAGAAAATTCTTCATACAAATCTGATATAAAACTCTTTCAATCTTGAAGCCAAATTCATGAAAACTACTTATTCAAGAGCATGGGAATGCAAGCCTTTCCAACATGAATTTCTGATATTTCGAGTTACAGGGAATATGAACATAATATTACAGATACATACATAATATACCCAATATTAGGAATCAAATATACTCAGAAAAGTGCAAGCACCACTCCAACAAGTGCGCCATCAACATGAGAGTGTGGGGGAATGGAGAAGAAGGAATGAGAGAATGGGGAGATAGATGAGAAATAAAGATGTATGGAATTCAACCTGAAGCTAAAACACCTTAATTAAGCTCCAATGAGAGTTCTAAATGGAATATTCATCAACCAAATTGGAAAGGAATCCAACTCTCTCGAAATCGGTTCACAAGGAGGGAGAGTGTTATAGCTGATTTTACCACTCCAGGTGAATCACACTTTGTATGGCCTTCCCCTATCCCGCTGTAGACTCCTTAGACCCCATGGAGCATTTTTTGTCTTTTGATGTTTCATTGATCATCCCTATAAACATGTGAAAAATGATACACACGACTTTTAATCCCTTAATCGTGTATATACGCGGGTTTGACCACTAAAACCACGTACATCGGGATGTGTACAAAATCCAAATCATTTTGGAGTTTTCCTTGACATGGATCTGACTCACTTGACTCCTAGCCTTCCTTATGCCTTGAGATCGCTCGGATTCGACCTTTCATTACCCCTTTGAAAAGCTATATAAGGAACTCTATGGTACATTGAAGGCATATGAGAGAGTTGAAAGCAAAGAAACTATAGTCCATTGTTGCCGGAACTTATGCTTGAGTCTGCATCCCTTTGTCCCTTGGAGCACTAGTGTGTTCTTCCCAAGCTTGCCTTTTTCTTGTGAGCTTGCTATCAAGAGATGGAGGATTGAGGTGGTGGAGGCCCAAGTGGGGGATTCAGTTTCTCCGGTTCGTAAACGTGCCGTTAGAGGTTGTATCTATTGTAATCTCTTATTTATATTAATAGAAATATCTTTTCCTGTCCAATAATGTGTGTTTGAATGAATATTTTATCCATGGGATTATTTCAAATTCTTATACATTGTTGATTATATATGCTAGAATATATCTAACACCATGATATATAGTATGCTTGTATTGTTTGCTTGTTGTTGAGGAAGTAATTTATCAATTCAAGCTGAAGTTGGAAAGCTCAATGGGGATCTACTTCAACCATCCAGAATAAGGTATGAGGTCTGATCCTTTAGTGTTAGACATTTAATTTCTATTGCATATTGGAAAAGATTGATTTCTGGAGTCAAGCTGTCTGTTGTGGTACCCCAAGCCATAGGAATTTCTCTCCATAACAGAATTGGCGACTCCACTGGGGAATTCCTAGTAGTTGTCCTTTGGGGATTGTTCTATCGGCATTCAATGAATTTGAATTGCTCTTTCTCTCTTGTTTTTGTGTCGGGTCTGGGGGCATGTATGCCTGGTAGTGTCTGATTGGTGTGAAGTTTGTCTCAACTTGTCTGTTTTCCTTGATTTTATGCACCTTTTTTCCTGTACGCGAGTTTTTAACTCACAGTCGCGTATACACACGGGTTTCTCTGCGATTTCTGCATATACACGTGGGTTTACTGCGAACAGTCGCATATTCACTTAGTTTTTCCTTTTGTGGAAGTTAAATGGTTGCTAGGTGAAGTTTGATGATTGCTGAGTCTCCTTTGGCACTACCTGAGTCTGTTTATACCTCTGTTTCTGACCAGAAACGTTTTTTTTTAGGCTAAATTTTTTTTTAAGAAGGTTCTTGTCATGGCATTTTCGATTTTTTGTTTGGGATTAGTGCATTATAGTTCTTTTACCTTAGTGATTTGCTTGAGTGCTATTTGAGGGTGCTTGCAAAGTCTAGGGGTCGTAGAATCATTCTTTTGCTTTTTGTATCTCATTTTATTTCAAAAAATCCAAAAACATTTGCTTATCATCATGCATTGCATTTTGCATTTTGCATTGTACTTGCACTAGATTTGCTTTGGAGTACTAGTTAGGACTTCATATAGGAAAGCTTGCATTCATCATTTGAAGAAAAATTGTGCATTTCACGTAGTAGCATACCATGTTTTCATGGACACAATGCATTTGCATTGATTGTTAGGTGTGCATTTTACTTCATGTTGTGTCATAACACCATTAGTTGCACGATCATATCCCTATTTTGAGTAATAAAGCCAATTAAAATCAACGCTAAATTAAAATAAATTACACTCTTTTCTTTGCTAGGGTGCACCAACAAGCTTAGGTTTTAGGGTCTTGGAATAGTTCATTGTGAGTAAATTCTCCAAGACCACTAAACAACAACATGTATGTGTCTGTCCAGGTGAGTGTGTGAAATCCTTGATATAACCAGTGTTTCTCAAGATCCTCCTCTCAAAAGGGAGTTAAGCACGAGGCAGTGTGAGCAGTTATTGATTGGGATGAACCCTAGTCATAACTGAGTAGCACCGGAGATATTTCCAGGATTTTATTCGTATCTGGGGGCTCTTTCGAGAGTTTCGGGCTTTGCTACCCTGCCCATACGGTCAATCCCGCCTGCGACTGTCTGCCTGAGCATTGATTATATTGAGGTGACTTTAGTGGTCTTACCTAGGATATCGAGGGGGTACTTTGTAGGGGTTATTCTACGTGTGTCCCGACCAGGTTGGGGTCGAACAGCACAGTCGCTTTACCCGTTGAAGCTGAGGACCACAATAATTGGTTACGTACATCCGCTTGTTGTGTATGGGAGTCTCAAGCCTCTCCTAGGAGAGACATACCTGCTTCATTTGGGAGATCACTTATCCAACCCTTGTTTGCTTGCATTTGGCTTCAGATTTTATTAGTGATTTCTCAGTGCATGATAGCTTGCCTAGGGTTTGCGTAAATAGAGAGTCTTTTTTATTTTTTGAGTCATTGTGGATTCGGGTGCGACTCCTCGCCGTTCTTATTGTTTAGTAGGACTTTCTCCTTCTACTTCTCCTCCTCCTTTGGGAGAGAGACCTAGACAGTCCAGGTGGACTATTTCACACATTGATTCACACACCATGGGAGACCATATGGAAAGTATTCCTGAACCACCTTCTCCCATTCAAGTGGATGATGGGGAGTTTACTCCTACCTACGATCCTTCACTCAACTTAGCTAAGATAGGCCCCGTGATTTCTGAGATAGGAACCTTTCAGGATAGACCTACTCACTCTAGGGTTGATTCCCCATTGACGCATTACTGGTATCGAATGCCGGAGGATGCCGAGACTCATTTTGAACTCGCAAGCATTAGCTATGGTAGTTATGGTATGTATGGTTTTCCCACGCATGATTTGGCATTTCATGTCGAATCTAAGTTCAAGCCTAACACTATGCCTGGGGGCACTCTCATTCCTTACCATGCGGAGAGGTTTGGGAGCACTAGTCACATTGCACCTTCCATCCTAGTGGTGGAAGTTACATCACATATTCCTCTTAGGTCTAGGGTTAGTGATCCTATTAGGATACCAGACCCAAGACAGGTAACGATAGGGAATAGTACGTACATTATTACTCAGGTCCCTCCATCCTCGGTCCCTACTTCTTCAAATGTTCACCCTCCACCTTATTCACGTGGTCCTTCGGGCTAAAACATTACTACGAGTCATGTCCGTACTGCGGTTACTAGACCGATTGTGTCTTAGCTTCATGTATCGCCCGTTATTTCGGGAGGTCATGCTCATACTTCTAGAGGTCACATTCCTACTTCCAGAATGTATATTCCTACTTCCAGAACGTATGTTCCTACTTACGGAGTGTCCCATGGGACATCGCATGCGATGACTTATGGACCCTATTACGGGACGTAGTATGGACAGGGTTCTTCACCTTATGGGGGAGGGTATCAACAACCTGCTTACTCTCCTAATTACAACTTTGTAGCTCCTACTAGTCAAGGTCCACCACACTATGGTGCTTCCACGCCACCCTATACGGGCCATACGGGAGGAGGGCACTATGGCCAAGGCCATGGTGGTAATAAGACCTCTATGAATTAGGGAGAGGTCCATCGACCTCATCATCCTAGGATCCCTTTCCTCGTGACACTCAATCTTCCTAACTTGTCGAGATTAACAAACGATCCTATAGCTCATGACCCGGCTTGGCCGGCTATCCCTACCAAGCTTCCCTCGGACATACCTAATTTCGAGGGCAAACCAGGGGAGGATCCGAGCAAACACGTTACTACGTTTCACCTATGGTGCTCTTCAAATTCCTTACATCAGGACTCCATCCGTTTGAGGCTATTTCAACGCACCCTTACAGGGCCTACCGCGAAATGGTATATAGAGCTACCTAGGGGAGCTTTCGCTTTCTTCGATGACCTTGTGATGACTTTTCTTAACCACTTCCAGCTACTAGTGCGTTATTACGTTGGTACTGAACTCTTGTAGACATTTTGGCAAGATAAAGCCACACATATCTCTGATCATATTCAAGAGTGGCATAGACGGAAGAGGTTAATTAAAGCCTTTATACCGTTGGAGTTCCTTCTCGAGTGGTTCCTCAAGTCGTTATTGCCATATATGGCGAAGGATGTTTCTACATCCAGAGTGCAGAATGAGGAACAAGTGATTTTTAGGGCGCAAGAACTGGACTTGATCTATGCTCAGTCCGGTTTGTTATATGAGATTAGTCTCAATGCTCTACGTTCCAGTTTCGACCCCAAAGTCAAACCTGGACCACATGCCGATGGCATTGTGGGTTGTGCAAGTGCGAAACCTATGGATTCGGTTGCAAAACAAGTTAGTTAATTATCAATCAACCAATATACTTCGAGACAAGGTACGGCTTCGTCTCAACCCGCCCAAATGACGAGTGTAATTTCGGTGCAATCGTCGGACCAGAAGGGTAACCAACAGCCCGGATGGAATAGAAAAAAGGGTAAAAATAATCGTAAGGGTGGGAATAAGAATGAGAATGCTAATAGTAATGACAAGAATGGTCATAATACTAGGGGGGAAAAGCAAGCTAAACATAAGGTTAAGTTCCCTTGCAAGTTATGTAAGGACGATCACCTCACTAACTCGTGCCCTCGTATTGAGGAAGCCTCGAGATTCTTGGCACAGGGCCCAGCTGTGCTAACTAACCCTTTACCGCATAATCAAAATATGAACTCGAGGTCCCATGAACAGTCTGGTGGTGATCAAGATCTGCCGGAGGGTAGTGTTCATGGTTGCATTAACATGGTACGTGCGGCGAAAGTTGTGATCCGTGCGAAAGATTATGGTTCGTCACAACCCAACCCAGGCAAAGAGCCTGATCCACCAGGGTCCCCTTTACATATTGAGAAACCTATGGATAAACCTGAGACTACACCTTACATTCCTAAGGGAGTCCTTAAGAGTTTGGGGCATAATCCAAATGCCTAAGCTGCCCAGAACTATTCAGGTGTCGAGGATTTGGGCCACACTCCTTGTGCAATGTCTGCATTGGAAGTGCTTCAGAGTTGTCCTTCACAAAGGAAGGCGTTGCTTTCCACCCTTGGTGTAAATGATGATGATTCTTTCTCTATGATCAAATTTGAAACCGCAAGACTTTAGCCTCGCTTTCCCTACTATGTGTCTCTTTTGATTCACGTAGAATGTCTTAATATGACCATCAGGCGCACTATGATTGACGAAGGTGTTGCTGCTTTTGTGATGTATTTATCATGTTGGAAGGGTCTGGGTTCCCCTGAGCTATCTAAATCAGCGACCATGTTAACTGCGTTTGATGGGAGATCATTTAGGCCGCACAGCATCCTTCCTTCCCTTAAAATCCGTTTGGGAGGGAAGACCGTTGCGATAGAGGTCGAGGTGGTTGATGTGCCCCTTGACTACAATCTCTTGCTGGGTAGGAACTGGATGTACAGTATGCAAGTCGTTGCTTCTTCTCTGTTCCGTGTTGTATGCTTTCCACATAATTGGAAGATTGTAACGATTGATCAAACGACATTCAAGAATCCATCTGTTACCGCATCTTCGGGAGCTTCTATCCCGATCATTGAACACTCTCAGCCGGAAACTGGGATTTTTTGTGTAGGCATGTATCCATCCCTCATGGGAAGCTTTAGTTGTCCTGCACCGAACCTTATGATAGGATCTAGTTCCGATGAGGCTTCAACATCTACGAGATCGGTGTCTTTTCGCACGAGTCATATGGAAGATCCTTGGATTCTTCCTACACCGAGTACTCCGAGTGAGCCCATCATGATGAACGTGTCATTTCCTGCAACTATGATAGCTTATCAAGCTAATCTCAAGTGTGTTGCAAAGCTGAGTCCTCCCTCTTCGCGGATGAAGGAGGAGGACCCTTATGTGCTGCCGACATGGGCAGTATAGTCTTCTCACGCGCACGACTGCCTTGATATGGTTTTCCCTTTAGATGAAGCAATTATTGAGGCTATGTCGGGAATTGAGCCACCATGGGAGGAACTCCATCATAGATCGTACTTTCTTCCTGAGCTTGACCGCTTGGAGCATGAGGATTTTAGGGCAGTTCTTAGTCAGAGAGTTGGTAGCCCTATGGTTCCATTAGGCTCTCCTGGTCCGATGGCTGATGGAAACATGGCGAACATATCTTCAACGATTCCTATCAACATCTCTTGCAATCCTGGCACGATAGAGAATGTCTATATTGGGGCAGAATGTTCCCATGCTGAGATTCTAGAATACACCGAGCTATTTAAGGAATTTCATGATATTTTTGCTTGGTCTTACAATGAGATGCCAGGTATTGACCCCCATATTGTTGAGCACGAGATTAAGACTTACCCCAACTCTAAGCCTGTTCGACAACGCTTGCGTGCGGTGAATCCTAGGAAAGCACCCGTGATTAAGGTAGAGATAGAGAAGCTGTTGAAAGCCAGTTTCATCTATCCCATTCCCTTGATGGAGTGGGTTTCAAACCCCGTTCCTGTGGAAAAGAAGTAGGGAGCAATCCGCATATGTACTGATTTCCGTGATTTGAATCGTTCCTGTCCTAAGGACAATTTCCCCACACCATTTATTGATCAGATTTTGGATGAGTGTGCGGGTAGTGAGGTTTTTTCCTTCATGGACGGATTTTCCAGATATAATCAGATATAGATTAAACCTGAGGACCAACATAAGACTGCATTTATTTGTCCTTGGGGAATGTTTGCATATTGGAAAATGCCTTTCGACCTTAAAAATGTCGGAGCTACATTTCAGCGAGAAATTACCTTGATCTTCCACGACCTCAAGTCAATTATCGAAGTATTTTTGGATGACCTTGCTGCTCATTCTCGTATGAGAATGCATCATCCCTATCACTTGAGATTGGTATTCAAAAGATGTCGACACTATTCAGTTAGATTAAATCCTCATAAGTGCATCTTTTGTGTGAAGTCAGGTCGTTTGTTAGGACTCATCATTTCTAAAGAGGGTATAAGAGTCGACCCTTTGAAGGTTGAGGCAATACTTCAGTTGTCTCCCTTGAAGAATATTCGCCATCTTCAATGTTTGCAAGGCATGGAAAACTTCTTACAAAGATTTTTTGTCAACTTTGCCAATTTGACTAGAGGCTTCATGCGTCTATTGAAGAAGGACACCCCCTTTTATTGGGATGAGCGAGCCCAGGAGTTCTTTGATGCACTCAAGCAAGCCCTAGCATCGGCCTCGGTGATTAGTCCCCCGGGCTATAGCTGTGATTTCCTACTTTATGTGGCCGTATCCATGGAGATGATTGGTATGGTTTTGGTTCAAGAGGATGAGGAGATCTAAGAGCATGTCATATATTATCTGAGCTGGAACCTTATTGATGTAGAGGTTCATTATTCTCATGTCGAGAAGCTTGCTTTAGCTACCGTACATGTGGTTCAGCAGTTGAGACATTATATTCTCCTTCGCCAGATCTTGGTTGTAGCCCATTTTAATCTGTTTCAATTCGTCCTCACCCGAAGGATGATTGGGGGAAAATATAATAAATGGATTGTCATTCTGCAAGAATTCGATCTCGAGTTTGTTTCGGCAAAATTGAAGAAGTCTTTAATTTTTGCAGAGCTTATATCGGATTTCCTGAGCGAGGTCGAGGAGTTGGTTTGTGAAGATACGTTTGTCGATGAACACATCTTCTTAATCTCAACTTTAGACCCATGGTATGGGGATATCATAATATATTTACAAACATTGAATACCCCTACTCACCTCTCGCGAGATGAACGACAATGATTACATCACGTCTCTAAGAACTACCTCATAGTGGATAACACTTTGTACCTCCGTGGGGTAGATTCCATTTTACGACGTTGTTTGACTCATGAAGAGGCTGAGGTAGTGCTGAATGATTGCCATGGAGGGGCATGTGGTGGTCATTTATCTGGGCTTTCTACAGCTCAAAAGATCTTAAGAGCGGGTTATTTCTGGCCGTCGATCTTTAAAGATTGTGTTGATGCGGTCAAGAGGTGCCACCCTTGCCAGGTGTTTGTACGTAATATGCGCTCGAAACCTGCCCCGTTACATCCCATTATCACTACCAGTCCCTTCACTAAGTGGGGGCTCGATTTTATGGATTGCAACCCAGCTTCGGCTGGGGGGCACCATCATATTATAGTGGTTGTTGATTACTTCATGAAATGGGCTGAGGCTATGCCTACAGTAAAATCTGATGGTGAGATAGCTACTCACTTTGTATTCAACCAAATTATTACTCAGTTCGGGATTCCGAAAGAGCTTGTCACTGACCATGGCTCACACTTTCAGAACCATATGATGGAAGATTTGGAATCAAAGTTAGGGTATAAGCAAGAGCATTCCTCTTCTTACTACCCTCAAGCGAATGGATAGGTAGAGGCAGTGAATAAATCACTCAAATCCATTCTCCAACGAACCATCGCATAAAGCAAGAATAATTGGCACATCATGTTATATCCCGCTTTGTGGGCATATCAAACCGTTGTTAAGACTGCCACTGGTTTTTATCCATATCAACTTGTACATGGAGTGGAGTCAATATTGTCGGTTGAGTGCGATATTCCTTCTTTGAAGCTAGCTGTAGAACTCTTACCAGACACTTCACCATTGGAGGAGCGTTTGGTCCACCTTGAGCAACTTGATGAGTAGTGTTGGGATGCCTTGGTGGCTCTAGAAGTCAATAAATGTCGCGTAAAGGTCCAATACAATAAGTCTGTCCATCCAAGGAGGTTTAGTGAAGGAGACTTATTCCTTTTGTGGGATCAACAGAAAGAACCCTTGGGGGCAGGGAAATTTAATCCTATGTGGTGGGGTCCTTACGTGGTCAAGCATGTGTTAGAGAAGGGTGCGTATGAGTTAGTGGATTACGAATGAATGGCCTTGGCAGAGCCTGGAAATGGGCTCTATCTCAAGAAATACTATGCATGATATTCAGCCAAGCCTGCTTATTGTATATTAGTGTACAGTTTTGCATAGTTAGGTCTTTTTCTTATCGGGATCGGATTTTTGATGAGTTTCCGTTTATTTTGGTAGATGTCAATGGAATATTCCACCTACATAGGATTCGTGGATGGTGCGAGCCATCACACTCAACACTCATCCTCTGCTGCTTGGGTGATCTATACTCCTATGGGTCAGGTACTATCTTCAGGAGACGTATGTCTGTGGCCATCTTCCAACAATGTTGCTAAATATAGTGCCGTTATTGAGCTTCTACGAGATGCCATTTCACATGGCGTTCTCTCTCTTGAGGTACATCTTTATTTGGAGTTAGTAGTGTCACAACTTAATGGTTTGTACCATGTTAGAGATCCGATGTTATTGAGAATATTCTTACGTGTGAGATTGTTAGAACGGCAATTTGACAATATAACATATATACACATTCCAAGAATTAATAATCAAGTTGCTGACTCATATGCTAACTACGTGTTAGATTGGAATTTGTTTCATTCATAGTAAATTCATCACAAACACAATTTTTACACACGTAAATAAATAAACCAATCACCATAAAAAAAAAAATTATAAAAGCCAAAATGTGATAATACATAGTGTCACTCTCAAGCCACCAACATATAATACATGGTAGTACAAAATGTATACACTCCCAGGTGTCTAATCCTATGGAGGAGGAGGAGGATTGTGATCATGGAAGGTCACTATGGCTCTAGCTAGTCGTCGGAACAATCGCACCCATACTCATGGTACACCCACCACCTGGCGCTGCATAGCCTCAGGCAAGTCCTTGACTTGCACCATGGGAACCCTATGTGTTAGCTTGACAAAATTGGTATGAATGCTCTGGAGCATCCGCTCTGCATCCACACTCATGATATCATCTCCTCTTCCCCTCCGTCTATGACAAGGGAAGCCCTCTGGCCTCCGTGGTCCCACATCTGCACACAAATGGTAGATGTCACTATGTATTGTCACGCAAAAATATGTCTTTTTGATTCCACATAATCAAGAAAACACACAAAAAAAAAATAACTCAAAAAAAAATTCAAAAAGAGAGGGTCGAGACTTGTTACCTATATCGCCATATGCCGATCCTGGAGGTAGCGGCATGTCCGGGTCCCCCTGAAAATCTATCCCCGCATAGGGGTAGTCATCGATGGCAACTATCTGTCATCACCACCATGGAAAGAAGTCAGCTAGATAAGGGTTGGCCACCCTACCACCCCCTAGTCTGCGCATCACATCTACCCAACGCCATTGGGCCAGATCTCGAACCCCATGAAGAGGAACGTCCACTCTGGGGCTCAATCCTGGAACACGCTCGAAGAAAAATGTGCTCAGTATACTGCTGAACCTAAAGTTCCACACTCTTCCTGCCTTACACTCACTGAGCTGATGTTTCATGTTGCTCGGTAGGGAAGTGCTCCAGTCATAAATCTTGGGTCTCATGCACTCCACTGCATAGAACATCAGAGGCCGCGAGGCCTGGTGGAGTGATGCCAAGCCTGCTATCCTACCCAATGTCAATAGTATGGCCTTTAGCCCCAGCACCTGTATAGCGTTGGTAGGAAGCTGACTCCCCACCTTCTCTGTGTCTGGATAGTAGTACACCACAATGTACTCGTCAATATTCAGGCCACCTCCTGGCCCACCACGAGAGCAAAGGTTCACTACTTCCCCTCCTCTAGAAAGCCCTGTAATGAAGTATATGTCCTCCACCTCTATAGTGAGGGACATCCCATATATCTGGAAGGAATCCGAGTCTGGATCCCAGTAATCCACTAGCATCTGTAATAGTCTTGGTTTGGCCCTCAAACCACCAAGACACCAAAACTTGTAGATTTCGCATGCACGTAGAGCTTGTTGAGCCATTAGATCGGCCCTTACTGCTTCCTCTACCTCACCATGTTCACGCTCTCTCCACTCTAGGACCATCCTGCACAAGAAATTGCCAATTTACCCATTAGATTATTGAAAAAACCTTATGCGCGGCCTCATATGCGACTGTTTTCAAAACAGCCGCGTATGTACGCGGGTTTGGGGGCATTTTCCGTGTATATCCAACCCTATACGTGGAAAAACCCTTGATTTCCATGTGGGCCGCAGCGCCCATTTTAGTTTGGCCTAGAAAGCTTAATTGACCATGGAATTTCACAAAAATTGCATCAAAATGAAAGAGAAGAGCATGGGTAAATACCTGGAAGAAACGGTAGTGGATTCCGCCGGCTGGATCTCCTGGAATTCGCTATGGAAAATCTGAGCTCAAATGGGTAAAAGTTTCAAATGTTTTATAATATTTTGAATTGTTTACTATTTATAGAAATTTTTCAAATATTTGAAAATTTTTACCCCCTTTCCTATAGTTTCGACATTTTCTAACCATTTTGGACCGTTTTTGACATAATTCATGATGTAGAGGACCTTTTTCAGTGTCGTTTCAGCCGTTGGATTGACCCATTCGTGCTGATCTTAGGTATCATGTCTAAACTGGCATATAGGTTAGGTTTCATCATCGTTTGCATTTTGCATGACCTTATGACCATCTCATCATGACCTTAGGTACGAACCCACTCTATTATGTCACGGAACCTTCTTGCTACTTTAGAAGTGGCAAGATATGAGTGGTAGAGCTTCACCTTACATGGGTACCCTAGTTAGCGCCTTATTTTCATTTGGTGCCCATGTTGACGTTTTCTCCTTTAGGGTCTGGGAGTCTGTTGTATAGTACTGCCATGACATTTCGCAAGAGCCTCATACTCCTCTTGATCTTTTGCTGGCCTATTTCCCTCAAGACTCCCTCATGTCAAGTTGTGAATGCATTATCATGAGCTTTTCCTGCCTTATTGAGCTTTATGCCAGCTCCCCTGACATTGCGTTTCAGCCATATATCCCAAGCTTGTCTCATGTCTAGCCATGCAGAGCCATCTTTTATATCCTTCGCAGCTTGTTTCCCTTTTACCGGGAGGGGATTTTCCCCCGAGTGTCGATATCCTACATATGTATCCTTGCATTGAGCATAGGTATGTTCCACTGCTTGGAACTAGTTTGTTTTCCCTTATGACACTCATCCCCTCCTAGTTTGTAACTATAAATCCATTTTATTCTTTTTCAATCTTTTTAAATAACTGAAAAAGTCCAAAAAAATCAAAAAACAAAAAAGCCGGACAAGGAAAGATGTTATCTTTGGCAGTCGTCAAGTCGTGTCGCCTTCAAACAGAGCACTGTATATGACATCCATTGGTTGGGTTATAGTTTGACTTTAGGAGCTGTACTCACTTATATGAGTTTATCTCCACCGACTGGTTAAGCTTTTAGTCCCTATGGAGCCTCTGTCGATGCCTCCTATGTGGCAGAGATGTCCCAGTTTGTATATCGAGTCTATGCTGCCTTCATTCAGTCACCATATGCCGTTATGCTCTTGTTCGAAGGAATTTGAAGCCTGAGTCGGCCATTCCTCAGTTATCTTGAATTTGCATGTCGGCCATTCCCGGTACAGTTACTGGTCTGTGCACCTTATGATCGAGTCCTTCCACATTATACAACTTTGCTGAGTACCTCATGTTGGATGATGGGGGATTCCTTAATGCCCTCCTTCCAACGGATTTCATCCCATCGACTTCAGATCATTTATTCTGGGATTGGAATCTAGAGTCATTTTGAGTGCCTTGAGACTTGCAGTCATCAGTGGCATGTTCTCTCACCATTGACAGTCTTTGGGAACACATCAATGTCCCCTGATCGATGGATCCTCTCAAGTGTTCGACCTCAACACATTTATTCACACTTGTTAGTTTTCACTCTAGTACCTTGATTCCCATTTTCATTATCAGTGGGTGATCTTGCGTCTGTTAACGGTATACATTAATGACCAATAATCAGATGATGGACTACTATGTTCGACCTCGACACCTCTATTCGCATAGTAGGACATGTACTCGTAGCGGTCTGTGTAGAAGACTTTCCAAATTGGTGGCATCTTTTATATGCTGCCTCCTTGATCGTGCCATTGTTCATGAGATTTCAGCTCTCATGATTTGATTCTAGTATATGTCAGACATTTCTAGCCATTATGGAGATCTTGATCTATTATATATCTTCAGCCATTATGGAGATCATGGTCCTTTGTATATCTTCATCATGGAGATTCTGATTTATGTATATTGTACATGGCGATGATCACTTATGTGATACCTTGTATCATGCCTATTCATGGCCATTGTACTCTTATGTATCCGGGACTGCTATATGTATTTGCAGTTATATGTAGAGTTGTATTATTGTACTATGCTGATTGGGTGGCTGGTATTCCATTTGGGATCCTTCATCACTCCACTTCTGGGATGGACTTATAATGTATTTCAACCATCGTATGACCCCTCTGACCTCAGACATTAGGGGGCATCTATTATAGCTGATTTTACCACTCCAGGTGAATCACACTTTGTATGGCCTTCCCCTGTCCCGCTGCAGACTCCTTAGACCCCTTGGACCATTTTTTGTCCTTTGATGTTTCATTGATCATCCCTATAAACATGTGAAAAATGATACACACAACTTTTAATCCCTTAATCACATATATACGCGGGTTTGACCACTAAAACTGCGTACATCGAGATGTGTACAAAATCCAAATCCTTTTGGAGTTTTCCTTGACATGGATCCGACTCACTTGACTCCTGGCCTTCCCTATTCCTTGAGATCGCTCGGATTCGACCTTTCATTACCCCTTTGAAAAGCTATATAAGGAACTCTATGGTACATTGAAGGCATATGAGAGAGTTGAGAGCAAAGAAACTATAGTCCATTGTTGCCGGAACTTATGCTTGAGTCTACATCCCTTTGTCCCTTGGAGCACTAGTGTGTTCTTCCCAAGCTTGCCTTTTGCTTGTGAGCTTTCTATCGAGAGATGGAGGATTGAGGTGGTGGAGGCCCAAGTGGGGGATTCAGTTTCTCCGGTTCGCAGACGTGCCGTCAGAGGTTGTATCTATTGTAATCTCTGATTTATATTAATAGAAATATCTTTTCTTGTCCAATAATGTGTGTTTGAATGAATATTTTATCCATGGGATTATTTCAAATGCTTATACATTGTTGATTATATATGCTAGAATAGATCTAACACCATGATATATAGTATGCTTGTATTGTTTGCTTGTTGTTGAGGAAGTAATTTATCAATTCAAGCTGAAGTTGGAAAGCTCAACGGGGATCTACTTCAACTGTCTGGAATAAGGTACAAGGTCTAATCCTTTAGTGTTAGACATTTACTTTCTATTGCATATTGGAAAAGATTGATTTATGGAGTCAAGCTGTCTGTTGTGGTACCCCAAGCCATAGGAATTTCTCTCAATAACAGAGAGTGAACACTCACTGTGCAATGGACAAGCAAAATCCCTCCAAAATGCCAAAGGCTAATTAAAAAATGATAAAAAGATATTCTCCTTCCCCATGAAATTATTTTATTAACTTCATGAGGCATCCTAAGGTCTAATTTACCTCCATGGTCTTCCTCCAACTCGTCTTAGTGTTTTAGTAACTTCTATGACACTTGTCTTCTTCTTCATGCTCCAATTCTTTCCCCAATTCGAATGGCTTCCTCTAACTCCCAAATGTTCCCTTTTGGTGTTTATTTTTAGCGTTGTCATGTCATATTTTTCATAGTTGTGAGAGCAGGTCTTAAGTTTTCATATTTTTCATAGAATCTTTCATTATTAGTTGTCATGCAGTGCATGGAATCTCTTTCCAAGTGGCACACATTGTCATCTTAGTATATTCCTCTTTCATGGGAGTTACTCTCCTCTCCTAATTCAAATTACTTGTCTCATGATAGGATATGTGACACCACATCATCCTCCAAGAACGTTACCTTCCTCATGGGTTCGAATTTGGATGAAGGTCATGCCAATTGTGTGGTGGAATCTAGTCACACAAACACTCCACAAGCTTTCAGTTGTCTCCATGAACCAATGCCACCTTATTTTCTTAACATTTATTATTTATGTGACCGATTTTAATGTGAATATGGTAAACCAAGGTACTTTTTGGACCTATATCCCCTTATTATAAAACTTATGTCTCCACCTCAACCTAGGGAACTAGTAGGTTGGTAAAATATTATTTGCAAGTAGTCTTATTTGGATGGGGACATGACATAAACGAAAGATGGTTATACCTTGTTATTGTTGAGAAATTCAAGCATTCCAGAACCTTACACCAAATAATGGGGATTTCTAAAATTACAATATCATTCAAAGAAAACCATTATATTATCAATCCAACGAGGTCTCTACTTACCTTCAGGAAAAAATAATCCATGTAATTTGTCCAATGAAACTTCGAACTAGAGTTGGAGTAGCATTTCTTCAATGTAAGTGTTTTCCCTTCTCACTATACAATATTAATTTATTCTTATAGGATAGTTTAAGAACTTGAAACCAGGTCCCAATGCCCTTTTTTCTCACAAAATAAGGGGAATTTAGGCCGGATTTTCTCTATGCCTCATTCCCACAATAATTCATAGCACCTTCCCAATTAATGAAGCAAACTAATCAGAATTACCTCTCCTGCTTGCCAAAGTTACCAAGATTACTGACCAGCTTCTACCACTCTACTATACCAAATGAATTTGAACCCACTTGAATCAATATGCTCTACATTCCTTTGTTAGATATGTTAGACACACATTGTCAGTTAGAAATAGAGCTTTGTGAGCCAATTCCTCTCTTCTACACTAATAATAGAACACACAACTAGAATGAACCACCAATTTCAAATTATCCCCAATAAAGGAGGTCCTCCATTAAGTTCAATAATGATAGATTAGAACATAATACTCAATGATGAGCCCAACGCATCCCTATTACTCCTCTCACATGCTAGGTGTACTTTTAGATTAATCGTCATTAATAATTATTAGAAAATGAGAGCGCATAACAATAGGATAAAACAAGATGCATAAATAAAACACATAAACAAAATACAAGAAAGACATCAATATCACGTCGTTCACCTAAGAGAGGCTATATCCATGCAAAAATTTCCAATCCTTTCTATTAAACCATCCAACAAAATGAAGGGATATAACCTACAACACATATGTTGCAACTTCCTCTTCGCTCTCTCTCAGAGTCTCATATTTTCACAATACAACACACAATCATAATACAATTCCTCATACAAATGAGGTCTCCCTTCTAGGGCTAAAATCCCTAACGTAATTTCTACCGTCAGATCTAATATATAATGAAATTTATGGGAGCACCTATAGCTCGATTGGGAATCTGAATATGGCTGAAATAATAATCAGGCTCCACGTGCAAAAATAATCCCCCCCTCCAAGGATTTCAAACATGAATATGAATCCTTGCATGCAATGATCCTACCAATTGGTGAATTGGCATGGTACTCCATGAGGATAGGTCTCCAATATAATTTTATACATCTTTAAAGTTGAGTTAGGATATCTCACCTTGGTTTATAGATGAGGGGATGATGGAGCTAATTGTATCTCCCCCCGCCATTTTTTTCCAAAGCTCCTTGTGCAAGGTTGGATGCCCTGTTAGCATGATGGTTTGCTCTCTTGTTTAAAATGTGAATAACATTATAATCTTTTACTTCCACAAAACCACTGATCATATTGGTGGAGTCTCCAGAATAAACAACCAAGACTCATATCCTATGGATTTAATTTAAGAGCTAAGTGTCAAATAATTACCATTGAGTCGTAGACCACAATCAGATGATTAATTCTTCTTCTTCCAGCTTGCTTCAATCCTTACCAAAGTGCCAAAGCATCTGCTTGATTTCTTGTTGATATTCCCAAATCCCAAGTGTTGGCGTTTTCTACTTTTCCTCTATGGTAAAAAATGACACCCCTACTACCAACCATGGATTGTTCTTGGAATCTCCATCAAATAATACGATATGATGATTTTGAGCATTGATCCAGTCTTTCAGTTTATCTTTATTTATTCTCAAAATCCAGTTTGGATTTTATTTTCCTATGGGTTTTACTATTTGATTACTTAAAAATAAATTATGATTTAGTAATAAGTTGTTTAGCCATATTTTTTCCTCTATTTCTAGTTTATCTAATAGTTTTTTGGATTTTCCTTTGGCTTTGATGGATTCAATTATCATTGCAAATGCTTGAGATTCTACAACTCCTGCCTTAATTTCCTTATTTTTGAAAATGACTTCATTTCTTGCTAACCAAATTTTTTATAAATAAAGGATGGGAGAGCTTTGCACACTTGTTTCATCAAACATTTGTTAATGAAATTTCTCGTATAATTTTTATGCTAAGACAAGAAAGATTCATTCCAATTTGTTGGGATATCTAGATTAATATTTAGACATGTAAATACCGATATACATACTTTTATAGCAAATTCACATTTTAGGAATAAGTGATTCACATTTTCTTCCTCGTGTTTTCATCACTAGCATTGCGAGGGACCTTGTAATCCCATTCTACGTAAATTCTCAATAGCTAAAATCCTTTCATGATTTAAAATCCAACTAAAAAATTTAACTTTGGGTAGAGCATTACTTTTCCAGATACTCTCCAAGACAAATTTATTGGGAGTGCACAACGGGTTTTAATTTTCATATGGTATCCACCTTTACAGTATAGTTTCAACACTTGATTCCCCATACCCGACCATAAGAGGAAGATAATTTTGTATGTGCTTTCCCATTAAGATAGTGAACTAGAGACTACCATTGTTGATTTATTTCGTCGGGAAGGTTTAGAATCCTCCATCCTTTCCAAATTCCAATTGTGTCCATAATACAAATACTATTTTTTTTCTTCCATATTTGTAATTGAATCCATTGAATATTATCACTTAATGCCAGTTGATCCTTAATAAAGTCCTCATAGATTCTGATTTTTCCCCCATTTCCTAGAAGCCATGTTACATTACCTTTCAATATACTTACAAAGGATTTACACAAGCTCCATATTGTTGTACATGGATCATTACTGAAATTTTGGTTCGGGATTCTATCTCTCATTGATTGAGTATATTTCATGTGCATAAACTATTTTCACTAGTGCATAGATTCCACACAAAAAAATTCTCTCGTTGTTTTATACATTAGGTTAGTATATATTATTGTTAATCCTCCATGTTCCATAAGAACCATGATTGTTTTGTAGTTAACTAGATGATTTATTTTGGAGTTCGCTTTGCTTCCTTGCCATAACTTTTTTTGTTGTAGCATATCTATCTGATTAGAGACCCATGTTGATGATAGATTAACATAATTCTAATATATAGATAGGGATGAAAGAACTGAATTTATTGGCACTACCCAATCAGTTGAATTTAACCATTGTGTACCTCATTCACTCATTTGTTTTAAATCACTTCCACTCATTCCAAGGCCTTGGGTCGGCCTTGAAAAATTGGGGTTCCTAGATAAACTAAAGAGTTCCATTCATTTTTAGTATAAAAATCTAAGATATTAGTAATGTTTTGGATGTTAATTGGAGAGGAATTTCATCCAAAATCAAAACACTTGTGTTTATTTATATCACCTACTCTTTTGTTCATCACCACTTAATCCCCTCCCAATAGAAGGGTATCATATACAAAATGTGAATGAGTAGGCTCCTTAATTCCTCTAATTGTTGTCATGCCAAGAAGGTTCCCTGGATGCCTTTTTTATTCCAATATCCCACATAAATAATATGGCATGAGGATATACAGAATGTGGGAGAGAGAACATCCCTTCCAAAGGCCTCTTTTAATCTAAAAGAAGGTAGTAGGCCTACCATTCACAACGGGTGCTATCCAAGGGACTGTTATGTAGGATTTAATCCAACCAATGAAATTGTTAGAGAAGACAAACTTACTAAGAATGGAGAAAATAAAGGAGTGGCATAATATATCAAAAGCATTTTCCATATACATATTGATGACCATACTTCTTTATTTCCTATTTTTTCTAGAATGGATTACTTCTTGAACTAAAATGATATTGTCAAGAATTTTCCTTTTAGGAATGAAACCCCCTTGGTTTTCTAACATAAATTGAGAGAGAAGACCTTTTAATCCAGTGGCCAATATCATAGTGATTATCTTCTACGAATAATTATATAGGGATATTTGTTTGAACCTGGAGAATGTTGCCAAATTTTTCTCTTTTAGAATAAGAGCAAAAAATGAAGAATTAGCACAACCTCCTAAATTGCTCTTTTTCAGTGACCATTTTATCATTTCCATAAATCATTTTTTATTACATTCAAAAAATATTAATAAAAATATATCAAGAATCCATTTTGTCCCAGGGCTTCATTTGGTTCTAACTCCCAGATAAAATGTATAACTTCACTTTCTTCAATTTCCTTATTTAGGTCGTGGTTTTCAGACTGTGAAATTTAGGGATGAATGTTGTAAAGCATATCAGCTAATGATTCCTGATCCACTTCTTGTTGTTTTGTTAAAAAAAATAAGTATTGGAAATATTTCTCCTTTACATCAACATTACCAGTGATATTTTCACCACAGAACTTACAATTTCAATAACATTGTTCCTAATTTTCCTGGATTTTTTTTAATGGTGAAAATTGGAGGTATTTCTATCACCCAATATCAACCAAAAACTTCTAGATTTAATTCTCCAATATTCCTCCTCATCTCATTGAACTGAGTGATATTTTGATTTGTTCATATTTCCTCCATTTGTTGTTGGATTGTATATTCCCTTGTCTCCATTATGTCTTGAATTTTTTCCAATATTGCTTTTAACCACTTATACTATGAAACAAGAACATTATACTAAGAACTAGAACTCTAGCCATAAAAACGATGAATTTTGCATAAAAAAACACAAAAAACACCCCCCAAATAGAAAAGTGTTGATACCAATATACACATTTTTTCGAGGTAAAAAATAGAGCCATGGCCTAAACATCCCATATTGTTGTTTACAAAAACTTTAAAATCAATCCGTAAATTGGAAAAATATTTTTTTCTTCAAGAGATAAATTACAACTTTTTTGAAACTTGCATATTAAACAAAAACAAAAATTTCATAAATAATTTCACCACTCTAACCATATAAAAGCAAACAAATTATGATGTGATTCATAATGAAATCATATATTAGACCATACAAGAACAAATGATTCGTATAAATATTCAAAAAAACTAAAAATTAAAAATAAGAATT
>LPNX010520568.1:221671-313904 GCA_001517045.1 Pseudotsuga menziesii | reverse complement strand
AGAGGGGGGTTTATTTTTTTATTTTTAATGTAATTTTAGAGTTAATGGGGGGGTTAATTTTTTTACTTTTTTAATGTAATGTTAGGGATCAGAAAGGAGTGATTGTAAACATCTATCAAAACCCACAAGCGTTGATTAATTATCTCATAGATGCATTTTCAAGAGAAGGAGGTTGGGTTTTAGATTTGTTCTCGCGTTCATGTATAATTTATAATATTACATATCATATCATATTTCAAGTTTTATTATTATTTTTTATTCTTAATTAATTTTGAAAATAAAAAGTAAGCTTCTTTATGGTATTTGACGTAACTATTTTTTTGTTTTTGTTTTTGGTGATTAGGTACAACAATATCATGCTCCTTACACAAAGGAATAAATTGCATATCCATTGATATTGATCCACTGCAATGCAATTACATCAAGCAAAGAATAAATGTTATTCAAGTTCTTCCAGATGAATTGCAAGAAGATGGTTTGAAGAAAGGAGAGTTTGGTGAAACACTTGTGGAGAATATGTCAAAAGAGCCTCAACCCACATTAAGTGGGATGTTTGGAAAGGAGCACTTTGGGCATCTTGCAGACATACAAGACCCAATGGAAGAGGACATTGATGTCCCTGAACAAATCCAAGCTCCAAAAAATTCCAATTTAGATGAAGAATTTGGCCTACATGATATTGTTGATTAGTTTCATGTCTTGAAGAAAATGTTAAATTTGACAATTTTTTTATAAGATATATTAGTAATGTTTTACTTTCAAACATTATTTTAGAAATAAATTTTCTATATATAATGTTTTAATATGTTATTTACAAATATATGTTATAGTTTTTCTTGAATTTATGTGAATCGACCCTTTTTGGAAAATAATTTGAAATAGTATCATTTTTATACAAAAAAAACCTCTGAAAATCCATTGAAAGGGGTTTTAAATGTTTTTTTTTTTTTTTTTTCTGGAATTTTTTAAATTTTGTCAATAAAAATGTCTCATTTTAAAGAAAACATTGCAAAATGTATATGTTTTTCATTAAAACTTGCTTCTAAATGTATGCTATTTTGTTAAATTTATAAAAACACACTTGAAAATAGAAATTAAAAATATTTTACAAAAAAGATTATTCAAAGGCCCAGAAAAATGCCTCAAAATGAAAATGTGTGATGCTAGTTTCAACTCTTTTTGAAATGGAGGTAAAAATAGCTACTAAAATTAGGAGAGAGACAAACAATAACTGTGTCAAGTTCTCATTTCATAGTATAAGTGTTTTTTTGTCTCCTTTTCTTTTAGAGAAAGGTTCTATAGAGTTGTATTTAGACAACGCTTAAGCCCATATTTCACAACTTTTAGTGTTGATTCCCATATGTATCTTGGAAACCCTTCCCACTTATTATGTCAATTATTTTTAATAAGCTATATAGCCTCAAGATGTTGAAACCAAGAAGGATTAAATTTGAATGTTAGAGGTACATAGTTCATTTTTTCTATAAAGGAGAATCTAATTAGTTTGTTGTCATAAGTGGCTAAAGAAATGCTAGATAATGAAATTTATAAGTCCTCTTCTAGATAATTGTTGTTGAATAAAAACCTATCCATGCAAGTTGTTATATATCCTGGTCCCACCCTTCTGTTTCACCAAGTCTATTTCCGATGTTCCAGCTTAATACCTATCGGATCCCATGAAGATATCATGTCCTCTTGATTTTCTCTTGAGGAATTTCTTACATAAATTCCTCCCCTCTTTTATTCCTGAGAAAGAAATATATTTAGGTCCCTTGTAAAGATGCATCTCCCAAGGCATACTACTTCTCTTTCATTTTCTATAGTTTTCCAACATTCATGATTTTATCTATTGTGTATTAGAACATATATATTGAATATTTTATAATGAGATCTAGTTTTTTTACTTACAATATTGGTGTAAATCCAATGTTGATATTTGTTTGTCTCTATCAACTCTGGTTTTGTAATGTCTTAGTGCGTATGGATTCCACTGAATGATTCTGAAAAACTTTTTTCTATCCCTTGACCTCATTTCCATTGCTTCTATCCTAAATTTTGCATGTCTATATCTTGCAATTTAGTCTCCTACAAAATAAGAATTGTAGGTTTTTCTGATTTTATTAATTGTCTCATCGATTCCTCTTTGATCCTACTTCCCATTCCTCTGCTATTCGAGGAGACTAGCTTCATTATTTACCAAAGGAGGTTTTGGTGAGTCCTCGATTTTGACTACTCAGAGTTAATAGGGTACCTGCTCCTTTTTTAGATGAATTCTTAGGTCCTGAAATGCCATTTCTATCCAATGTTGATTGTAGACCCATCTTTTCCTTATTTGTTATTTATTCTCTTAATTGTTTAGGTGGTTTCTACTAAGTTTTTCTAATCAAATAGAACAAGGATCACTGAAAGAATAACAAGCACAACAGCACAAAAGAGAACACAAATATTTATCTCGGGAAACCCTCATGGGAAAAACCCAGCAAATATTCCTTTATATATAATTCACCCAAGTACACTATAAGAACCAAAGAACAAGACTAGACTTCTTCCTCTCCTCCACATGGACTGTTTCTTCTCACTCTAACACAACTTCTTGACTTTCATGTGTGTCCAAATGAGTGAGGCACCTCCCATATTTATACTGATCAGTGGAGAAGCCTAATAACCCAACAAGGCCAAATTCTCCTTGCTGTCAAAGTCGACTTGTCTTGGGAGACTCAAAAATACATTTTGATAATACTTTTGTGGATACTACTGACCCGACTTACAACGGAGGATTTACCTCGAGACTTTACATGACCAATTACACCAATGACATACCTAATCGGAGGAACAACATCTCTGGGAGAGGTTATAACAATAATAGTACAAAATAGAATATCTTTCGCAGTTATATTTCTTTAACACTCCCTCTTAACAAGAAGCGTATTCTATAACTGTAACAATACATCTGTACAACTGACCGGTAATTCTATACGTCATAGGAAGTTTTAAAAACTATATCATCATTATCATTATCCTTGGAATATCTCCATCACAAAACATCACATCGTGAGAATTGTATCTCAATACATCATCATAAGCATCACATCACATCTTGTTTCATCATCATGAACATCACATCTCGTCGCATCATCATGAGCAGCACATCTCGTTGCATCATCATGAGTATCACATCTCATTGCATCATATCACATCACCTGCAATAAACACAACATTCACAACTTAATGCGAAATCACCCACAACATCAAAAGATGTTGGATTGTCCACAAATGAATGCAAGACCACAACGTCCACAAATGAATGCAGGACCAAAACGTCTGCAAATGAATGTAGGACCGCACTGTTTGCAAATGAATGCCATACCACAACGTCCGCAAATGAATGTAGTACCACAACGTCTACAAATGACTGCCATACCACCACATTTGCAAACAAATATGGGACCACAACATCTTCAAATGAATACGAGACCATAACATCTGCAAATGAATGCTAGACCACAATTTCTACAAATGAATGTGTTATCACTCCAGGAAACTCCTCTAGGTTGCAGCTCGAGGATGCCTGGTAACTTAAAATTTTTTATGGTTTTTCTAAATGGATCAAGTCAGATGACCTACAGGACCTCACACTCTCAAGACATGCATAAAAATCAATCAAAGATAAGGCTTCTAACTACCACTATTCAGAGGTTGGATAATAGGGTGAAAAGATGGAGAACTTACTATGTTGGCATATTCATATATAAAACAATTACATATAAATGGCTAATCATAACAAGGAAAAGTATTTTCCATTCAACTCATCAACATACAGATAGGATGACATCTATCAAACATCGAATAACATGAATAAACCTGAATTAGACATTCAAGCACAAGCACAGAGTAGAAAAGATATGGAAGCTGAACACATGATAGCAAAAGAGCTTATATTAGGTCATGAATAATATGAGAAGCTTGATAATGATAATGGTCTAAAGGTCCCCGAAGTCAAACCCTTGTTTCAAATAAGTCTTTGGCTTTATATCCTTTACAAAAATATTCAGATCTTGAAAAATTGGTTTTATTTTACTAAAAATAGATAAAATTAATGTTTTTTGCAACTTTAGGTTAGAAACCCTAATTTAACTACTAGTCTATCTAGCTTTAACTCTTGTTCCCTCATTGAAATCTTTGATGACTACAGTGAATACTAAAGTAGAGCTGTAACCTGTCATCTGATAGATAAGCCACTGCTGGTAAAAACCAAGTAGGGTTTGTGACCCTTTTTTCCTTGATTGTATCATCAAAACTGGAACAGACATCTTCCAATGGTGTTTTCCAGCAAATTTCAGCTTTATATTTCATCCCTGAGATAGTTGAATTCACCAAAACCAGTTCTGTGTGCCAAAACATCTTTCTTCCCCCTTTTATGCTTTCAGTGGTTAAGGAAGTAGAATCATGGGTCTATTAGTTGCCGAAAGCTCTGCTTTCAGTGGCTAATGAACCGCTGCTACATCCACCTAAGCCACTGAAAGCCCTATTTCTGCAAAATTGTAATCAACCTCCCAAGCATCCCTTTGCATCTTTGTTGTCGATTTTTTGGCACTCCTTCAGCCTGCATAAGGTTTGGAAAAACATCTACATCATGTGCTACCTTTGGATTCTGAAGGCTCACTGCTACCTCAGCTAGGGTTTCTAGTGCAAAGTGAGTTTGAGAGATAGGGTTTGATTTGGAATTCTTCACCTACAACCTTAGAAGCCTGATCATCCTGTAAAGCTTGGTGTTGTCCTTCATAAACCTCTGATTCCTCTTTTGCAACAAAAAATACCTTCCTTTCATTTCTAGTAGGGAATTATTCAATTGGGTGTTTTTCTTGGTTAACACTGCATTAGTTATTTTTATCTCTCTCTCTAAAACTTCCAGTTCATATACTTGCCTCAGTAACTGGTTGACTCTTTGTGACCTAGGCTTGCTGGGGGAAGCCTTTTCCACTGGTTCACCCTGGTCTTCTTTTGGTGTGGGTGATGGAAGTTCCTCATTTTCTGCTCCAACCTGCTCTGCTAGGTTAACTTCCTCATCCCTTTCTTCTTCTAATTCTGAGTAAGGTAAGTTCAGAATATTTCCACTTAGTGTTGGGGCCTCCTTCTCTTTTTCACTGAAGTCCAGTTTCTTTTTGCTTGGTGGGTTTCAACAGTGGGAGAAATTTGATCCACTGTTACTGGTGAGATAGCCCTCCTCTTCCTTTTTCCACTCCTGGGGGTGGTGGGTTTCTTTGAAGGTGACTTTCCTTTCTCTTCTGGCTGCAAGCCTGTTTCAAACTCCTTCCAAAATAAAAAATATGCCCATGCTACATTTCTCCTTTGCAGCAATTCTTGGACAATGAGTTGTATTAGGCCATGGTGAGATAACCTTCCTACGATTTTGATGGGCTGGGCCTTTACCTAGTGTTCCATCTTCGTTAAGCTCTTGTGGAGGTATAAGCGTAGGTTTAAAGGGCTCCTTCCTATAAAATGGTTCATCGGCTTGAAGTGATATATCATTTCCCTGTTGTATCTACCTTCACAGGTTATATACACCAAAATTGCCTTCAGTAGTTGTTACCACCTCTCCTCTAGCCAGGTGGATGGAACACTTTTCTTCCACGCTACATTTATGTGTTCAGGCTTTAAATATGATCTGAACTCCACATTTTTAGTAATGGTGGTCTTAAACCACTTCTCCCCAGTTCTTGGGAGTTCTGTCACCTCTGCAATTAGGGTTTCATCCACTAAGAACTCTTCCTTGCTTATCAGTGCCTTTGAACCATCAAAAGAAAGGGCAAATGCTTCTGCAACCTGCTGGTGTGAACCTTGGGTTTTCTCACAAAATCTGTAACATCCTGCATCTTTGAAGAACTGGAAGACTTCTAGATGATATTCTAGGTAGCTGGTGTCTCCTAGTTCCTTCCTGAGAGCAAGTCCTCCTTTCTTCATCTCTAAACTATGTTTGTTAGTACCTGCAAAAATTGAAATTCAAATTCTATGGAGAAGGTTAGCGGACTGGTTTTCAGAGATGGCCTCAAGCAGTAAGGATGCATGCAACAAATGAGGAGTGTACTGAAGGTATGGCACTGATTTTGAGGGGTTAACCACTTGATAGGTACTCGAATGAGATGATGGTGGATTCTGGTGATATCCACAAGACAGCCATCCTAGTAATCATTTTTAAGTTGAACTTGGCATTTCGTGGAGGTTTACTACATTCATGGGACATATGGGTGGCAGCTAGGGTTTCAATTTCCATCAGTCATCTCAGATCAATAACAACCTCTTAGCCATCAACTCATTCTTTACTGCAGTTCTCCGGTCTTTTGGATGGTTAATCGTGCTAAATCATGACATGCCTCATGCCAACGAGTTTGATTTCAATGGACAGATAGTTTTTTTCCTTTTTCAGCCTTTTCAGTGGTTAAGAGACTCTAGGGTTTAGTTCGTTAGATGCCAAAAGCTGGGATCTGGGATTTCGGTGGCTAATGAACCGTTGGTCCATTCACCTAATTCACCGAAAGTCTCATTCCTAGAATTCATTTAAAATGAAGTTCAACGCGCTTTCGGTGGTTTACTGTCTTCTTGGATCCATTGCTAAACCACCAAAACCAAGGCTTTTCGGTGGCTAATGAACTATTGCTAAGTTCTCCTAAGCCACCGAAAGTCCCCTTTTCCCAAAATTATAAAAACGTGATCAACAGGCTTTCGATGTTTAACGTGTTCCTGAGTCAAAACCATTAGCTACCGAAAGCTCAGCTTTTCAGTGGCTAATGAGCTATTTGAAAGCCTGCCTAAGCCACCAAAAGCTAAAAATTTCAAAAAAATGTCAAAAAATGAGCACCAGATTTCTAACTTTGTTAGTCATCCAAACATTGTTCATAATATGATTTGAAACCTTCATCACTTACCAAAAATAAATTGTCTGAGTCAACTTAAGGAAAATTTATTTATTTAGATAACATCTGGCTCCTACTCGGGGATGGGAACTTCCCTATGAGGTCCCAAGAACCTAGACCAGAATTCCTTTCCTAAAAAAACAAAATAAGAATTAAACCTATCTACTATTGGTCCATTGGGCATGGAGTTTATTTTGTAAGCAAAAACAATCTACCAACTAATATTTTACAATACGAAGGCCTTAAAGCCTCAGATGAAATAGAATTTCAAAAACCACCCTTTTACTAGGCCATCAAACACCTCCTCTGCTTCCATATTTTGCAATTTGAAGGTGTTGTTCTGCTGCACTTGAGCTATCACAAAAGGGCCTATCCATAGAGAGTCAAACTTTCCATGCTTTCCCTTGTCTTTCCTGACAGTATCCCACTTGAGGACCCAATATCCAACCTGAAAGTTGTCCAGTTTTTCCCTTTTGTCAAAAATAGTCTTGATCTTCTGTTGATGAGCTTCTGACCTTTCCATCACTTGTTCCCTGGCTTGCTACAATTCCACCAAATCAAGCATCCTCCTCACCATGTCATTTGGTTCATCCTACTCCTCCTAAAATAATTTTGCAACTGGAAGAATTAGTTGAATGGGAAAAATGGCCTCAATACCATAAACCAACTTGAAAGGAGAAGTCCCTATGGATCTCTTGTCAGTCACTCTATCATCCCATAGAGAAAACTTTAGCTTAGAATCCCAGCTTTTCTAATTTGTCTCCAATAGCTTTCTGATGATCCTGACTAGGATTTTATTGAATGGCTCAACAAGGCCATTGCCTTGAGGGTAATAGGAAGTGGAATGCACCAGCTGAATTCCCATTGACTCACACATGTTAATCAATGCCCCAGCTTTGAAAGCTGGTGCATTATCAGTCACTAGCCTTATTGGGCAGCCAAACCTGATAAAGATGTTCGCATACAAAAACCTCATGATAACCTAGTGGGTGGCATTCCTTGTAGGTATTGCCTCTATCCACTTGGTGAAATAGTATGTGGCTACTAGGATCCATTTGTGCTTACCACTGGATGAAGGATTAATTTCACCTATGAAATCAAGACCCCACTGCTAGAAAGGACCATTCACTACAATAGGTCTGAGGGGCAAGGATATGAGCTGTTTCTTTCCTATGAATCTTTAGCACTTGTCACAGGATCTCACAAAGGTACACGCATCAGAGAAAAGAACAGGCCAATAGTACCCAGCCCTCATAATCTTGTGGGATGTGGTCTTCCAGTAATGATGGACTCCACATGTGCTTGAATGAAACTGATGCATGACCTAAACTGACTCCTCTTTATCTAAGCATCTCAACAAAACACCAGACAGATCTTTCCAATACGGCAGTTTATCAATTACACAAAATTTTACAGACTTAAGTTTAAGAGCCTGTGCTTGATTTAGAGTGAGCCCATGAGGAACTTCTAACTTTTGCAGGAAATGAATAATACCTTAATACCACTCACATGAGGACAAGTTGTCAGCTACTTGTTGATTTTCATTCTGCTCATGAATTGATTCTGCCGATGTTTCTGTCTACAGGTTAGTTGAAGTTATACCAATAAAATTCATTCCCAAAAGATCGCAATTTTCTTTAGCCATGAGCTTAGCTAGACCTTGTCCTTTCACTAACTTGGTGGGCTTTACTTCTATGCCAAACTCAATAAGCTTGGCAATCCATTTAGCTCTATTTCCATCAATGTTAGGCTGGGTCAATACATCCTTTACAGCAGCTGAAGGGACATAGGCAAGGAATTTGGCATGTAGAATGTAAACCCTGAAAGCTTTCAATGACTTGATGAGAGCATAAGCATGCTTTTCAATGTATTCATATTTTAGTTCAACATCCCTCAATGTATTGCTGAAAAAGGAAATAGGGTGATAGGGGCATTCATCCTATTTTTGCAATAGCACAGCTACCACTGTGTCATAGGATGCAAAGGAAAAAATGCAGAAACCCTTGGTGTAGTCTGGACTAATCAGAGTAGGAGCTTCCATGATAGCCTTCTTGATGTCTTCAAAAGAACTTATTCCTTGCTCTGCCCATTTGATTTCAGCATTCTTTTTCAACATAGATGTTATGTGCTTTACCAACTCCAAAACATTAGGGATGAATCTCCTAACAAAATTTATCTTACCCAGAAATGACTAAATATCCCTTTTTGACCTAGGTATGGACAACTTCTAGATTGCTTCAACTCTAACAGGATCAATCTTCACACCTTCAGCTGAGACTATGTGACCTAGGAGTTTTCCCTCAGTGAGTACAAATTGAGACTTCTTCGGGTTCAGTGATATCCCAAATTTTTTACATTTCAAAAATACCCTCCTCAAGTGTTGCAAATGTTCTTCATGGCTATGGGAGTAAACAGTGAGGTCATCCATGTATATAAGCACAAATTTTTCTTTCAATCCTGCAAAATCTAGGTCCATGGCTCTCTGAAAAGTGGCCCCAGCATTCATCAACACAAATGGCATTTTGGCATACATGAAAGTGCCCTAGGGAGTGGTAAACGCAGTATTTTCTTGGTCATCAGGGTGCACAGCAACTTGGTTGTATCCAGAGAAACCATCCAAGAATGACATGACACTAGCCCCTTAGACTCTTTGCAATAGGTGTTCCATATTGGGTAGTGGATAGTTGTCTTTCTTGGAGCATTTGTTTAGGTTTCTGAAATCCACACATAACCTAATCTCCCCCTTCTTCTTCCTTACCACCACTAAATTTGCAATCCATCTGGAATACCTGAGGGGAATTATGATTTTGGATTTAAGGAGATTTTGGATTTCTTTTTCAATCACGGGAAGGAGGAGAGGACCGATGGATCTAAGCTTCTGTTTGAAAGGGATGGTGTCCTTCTCAAGGGGAATCTTGTGTTGGTTGATACTAGTGTCATAGGTTTTTGGGTCACTATATTCCCGGGAAAAGATATCAGCAAACTCTTTCATTAGGCTACAAAATTTGGACCTATGATCAGCAGTCAATTCAGTGGACAGATTTATGAATTTTGGGTAACTATGGCTACCTATGTTTTTCTCTTTGACAGCAGGATCTTTCTCCTTTTTGGTAGGCTTAAAAGGGCCATCATTATGATAAAATATCTCCTCCAGGGGTACCAGACCCTAGGGTATATAATTACTAGGTAACTGAACAATATTCTGATCACCCACTTTATCTTTTAACTTGAGCCTCTGATATTCTTCCATATTTAGGTTTTCTTGATCAATATACATATCAGAAAATTCATCTACTACCTAGAGGAATTTGCTAAGCTCATCATCATTCTCAAAGACCTTCCAAAATTTCACATTATGAGGTAGGGATGGCTTGTACTTGACTTGGATATCATAGCTCATCTTAGGAGGTAAAGGGGGAACAAACAGACTTGCAGATCAGCAAGGGAAATAGCCAGGTGATTCATAGCCCTAGGTATATATGAGAGTTCAAAAAACATGAAGGAGTCCCTGAGTTTCCATACCTCATCCCTGTAAGCCTTCAGTCTGACATTCTTTTCTTGAAAGGTGTTGTTGACCTGCTATATGATGAGATCTGCATCTCCAAAGATCTTTATGCACATGATCCCCATTTCCTTGGCAGCCTTCACCCCTAATAGCAATGCTTCATATTCCTCTATGTTGTTAGTAGTCTTGAAATCCAACTTATAAGACAAATGTATGGTTTCCTTTGAAGGAGAAATCAGGACTCTTCCAGCACCTGCTGAGGTTTGAGTACTGACCCCATCAAAAAACATGCTCTAAACTGAGGTGGTTATTTTTTCAGGATTTTGAATGATGGGATTTTTAAGCTGTATGGATGTTGATTGGGAATCATCTATCTGCAGGATGCATGACCCAAAGTCTGTGTCTACTACATATATTGGTTACAAAGTTCTTTCCATTACTGATGATATAGGTGAACTGGTTCTCTCTGTAGAGTCTCTTGGTCTCCCCTCCAAACATTGGAATTGTAGCATATGTGAGGTCCATTTGAAGGGTACCACCCAGCCTTTTATTCCATGAGTGAGACAAAAGGAGGCCAAACTTAGGTGGGATATCAGCTACCACTATGTCCATCACTATGCTTTTTGAAGGCAACTAGGAGAGGTTTATGACAAGGTCTTTGATGAGGCCCAAGCATTTGACCTTCCTGGAGTCAAATGAGAACATATCATGGTATGGTTTTGTAATGCTAAGGACAAGCTCATCCATCACATATTTTGGCATTAGGTTATGGGAATCTCCTGAGTCCAGCAAACAGTTGTGAAGGATTTTATCATGGATATTCAGAGATATGTAGAAAGGTGGGCAAGACTCATCCAACTCTTCAATCATAGGGCCTAGGATTATTGTGGGCTTATCATCTTACAAGTTCACAAAGTCAACATCTAGGGGATTCCTTGGCTGAAGGGATTTCAGTATGGATGTCTTGAAGGCCTCATTCTTCATCAATTCTATAAAGGGAAAAGGGATTTTTAACTTCTGAATTTCTGACTCAAGATTGAAAGCATAGGACAACTTGTCAGAAGTTCTTACCTCTTGTGGTGTGGCTTTGAGCTAACTAGGATCATGAGCTGATGGTTGCAATGGCCTTTGCTGTTGTTTTGGAGTGGTAGCCATCTTCTTGGGTGGAGCAGTAATCCTCTTAGCTAGAGTAGCAGGCTGCTTTGCAGGAACAGCATTCTTCTTAAGGGGAGCAACAAGCCTAGATCTCAAATTATACCCCTCTTGATCATCTGCCTGATACAGAGATTCTTCCATGATCTTCTCATTTATAAGGGCTTCCTCATAGTCTACTTGTGTCAGGAAGGAGAAATCAACTTCATCCTCCATGTAGTTGATGTTGGCTTCTACCTCTCCTTCTCCTTGAGTGAAGTCTAGTTCTTCTTCTAGTATAGCATTCTAAAAGGGAGCTCTGATTCTTTGATCCTTAGCCTGATTCCTATCCCTTTGAAGGATTTGAGCTGGGGGGGGTATTTCTTCTATAAGGGACAAAATTAGGGTTTATGGGAGTAAAATCATTTGGCCCTTTACCCCTCATAGGTATTTTCCCTTGGTCTTTCAGCCTGGACATTTCAGTAGTCAAACTATCTAACATTTTGGCCATCTTGTCAATTTTGTTCTCTGATGAAGAATCCCCAAGAGGATCTGTGGGCTGCTTCTTCCTATCTATCTTTCCCTTTACCTTCTGAGATGCAATGATGTTGGATTCTACTTCTAGGGTAGCATCCTGCATGAGTGACAAGGAATTGGATCTTCTTTCTTTGAGCAGAAGGAAAAAATCAGAATCAAGGGCATTGGGATAGGTGATTTTGGCTGAGGTGTCAGAGGGCTTGATCTCAACAGGGATCTTGCTAAACATCTTGTTAAATATTTTGGTAAAGTTAGAAATAGACTCACCATTCTGCCTCTTCATATTGCTAAACTCAGTGATATAATAAAGGTGGTCTCTTCTCTCCCCCCAGTGCTTCAAAAATATGTCATATAGGGCTTCAATTCCTGCTATTGATCCACCGAGTAGCTCTTTGAACCACTTCCTAGCCTAACCATCTAGGATTTGCACAAAAATTCTAGTCCACACATCTTCTTGTTCTATGTTTATGTTCTCAACATAATTGTAGAATGCTTCTAGGTGTTCTTCAGCTATGAAATCTCCCTCTCCAGTAAATTTAGGCATGTATTTGAGATAGTCTCCAATAGGCATGGCAAAGAGGGGGTTAGGTAAATTCAGAGGGGCATACCTAGCTACCAGGATCCTTTCCAGTTTGGTCAAAGGGGTAGCCATCTTGGAAAAGGGTATGGAAAGGGTAGAAGAGGCTTCTACTGTTGTGTATGGTAGCTGAGAGAGTATTCAGGGTGGATTTATCTCAGTGGAGTCACCAGGGATTGGACCTAGACAAGCAACAGTGCTTGAAGATTCCTCAACCCTAAAATTTTCTGATTCAACTATAAATTCCTGAGAATTATATGTTTCAGCAAGAAGAGATTGAAATGGAGGTCTATTTGATATAACAGCAGAAATACCTCTTGAAATACCTGATGTGGCTTCCCTTGCAGCTCTGGAGGTCTGTTTGAGTGAAGCCCTAGCTCTTCTTAGAATCTCTTCTGGATCTGAAATAGGTGTTACTGGTGACCCTTGAGAGTTTGCTCTGGTACTTGGTCTTCTTGAAGCCACCTTATTCCAATGGAGTCACCAGATAGATGATTACAACTAGAATAGTGTCCAGACTTTCTCTACCATCAAAGTAAGATCTATGTCATCTCCCAGGGAAGTTGAGCTTCAATCTCCTTTCTTCGGCAGCAGCGCCAATTTGTTATCACTCCAGGAAACTCCTCTAGGTTGCAGGTCGAGGATGCCTGGTAACTTAAATGTTTTTATGGTTTTCCTAACTGGATCAAGTCAAATGACCTACAGGACCTCACACTCTCAAGACATGCATAAAACTCAATCAAAGATAAGGCTTCTAACGACCATTGTTCAGAGGTTGGATAATAGGGTGAAAAGATGGAGAACTTACTATGCTGGCATATTCATATATAAAACAATTACATATAAATGGCTAATTGAAACAAGGAAAAGTACTTTCCATTCAACTCATCAACATATAGATAGGATGACAGCTATCAGACATTGAATAACATGAATAAACCTGAATCAGACATTCAAGCACAAGCACAGAGTAGAAAAGATATGGAAGCTGAACACATGATAGAAAAAGAGCTTATATTAGGTCATGGATAATATGAGAAGCTTGATAATGATAATGGTCTAAAGGTACCCGAAGTCGAACCTTTGTTTCAAATAAGTCTTAGGATTTATAGCCTTTACAAAAATATTCAGATCCTGAAAAATTGGATCTGTTTTACTAAAAATAGATAAAATTAATGTTTTTTGCAAAATTAGGTCAAAAAACCTAATTTAAATACTAGTCTATCTAACTTTAACTCTTGTTGCCTCATTGAACTCTTTGATGACTACAATGAGTACTGAAGTAGAGCTGTAACCTGTCATATGATATATAAGCCACTGTTGGTAAAAAAAAGGTAGGGTTTGTGACCCTTTTCTCCTTGATTGTATCCTCAAAACTAGAACAGACCTCTTCCAATGGTGTTTTCCAGCAAATTTCAGCTTTATATTTCATCCTTGAGATATTTGAATTCGCCAAAACCGATTCTATGTGCCAAAACATATTTCTGCCCCCCTTCCTAATTTCAGTGGTTAAGGAAGTATAATCCTGGGTCTATTAGCTGCTGAAACCTCTGCTTTTGGTGGTTAATGAATCGCTGCTGCATCTTCCTAAGCCACCGAAAGCCCTATTTCTACAAAATTGCAATTAGCATCTCAAGCATCCCTTTTCACCTTTGTTGTTGATTTTGTGGCACTCCTTCAGCCTGCATAAGGTTTGGAAAAACATCTACATCCTGTGCTGCCTCTGGATTCTGAAGGCTCATTGCTGCCTCAGCTAGGGTTTCTAGTGCAAAGTGAGTTTGAGAGCTAGGTTTGATTTGGAATCCTTCACCTACAGCCTCAAAAGCCTGATCATCCTGTAAATCCTGGTGTTGTCCTTCATAAACCTCTGATTCCTCTTTTGTAGCAAAAAATACCTTCCTTTCATTTCTAGCAGGGAATTATTCAATTGGGTGTTTTTCTTGGTTAACACTGCATTAGTTCTTTTTATCTCTCTCTCTAAAAATTCTAGTTCATATACTTTCCTCAGCAACTGGTTGACTCTTTGTGACCTGGTTGACTCTTTGTGACCTAGGCTTTACCTAGTGTGCCATCTTGGTTAATCTCTTCTGGAGGTAGAAGGGTAGGTTTAGAGGGATCCTTCCTATAAAATGGTTCATCATCTTGGAGTGATATATCATTTCCCTATTGTACCTACCTTCACAGGTTATATACACCAAAATTGCCTTTAGTAATTGCTTCCAACTCTCCTCTTGCCAAGTGGATGGAACACTTTTCTTCCATACTACATTTCTATGTTCGGGCTTTAAATATGATCTGAACTCCACATTTTTAGTAATGGTGATATTAAACCACTTCTCCCTAGTTCTTGGGAGTTCTGTCACCTCTGTAATTAGGGTTTCATCCACTAAGAACTCTTCTTTTCCTATCAGTGCCTTGGAACCATCAAAAGAAAGGGCAAATGATTCTGCAACCTGCTGGTGTGAACCTTGGATTTTCTCACAAAATTTGTAACATCCTGCATCTTTGAAGAACTGGCAGGCTTCTGGATGAGATTGTAGGTAGCTAATGTCTCCTAGTTCCTGCATGTTATAATCTCATAGATCACAGAGGGTTACCAATAATACACATTGAATCATACAAACATAACTGACAAGAGACAAGAACATAGATATAGAATAACAGATTATATTATAGCTTGAGGGTCCATACATACATAGAACTGAACTGAGTTCTCATCTGGCTCAACAGCCTAATATATATGATTTACAAACAGTTACATATAACTACCTGTCGGTTCGGTTAACCGACACAACCTTACACGGCCGACCTAATCTCTAATTAGTTAGCTCACTGACTAGATCCTCCAACATCTCCCTTAGGAACAAAATATTTCTTCATCCCAAAGAAACAGGGGAGGCACTTCCACAGCATGTTGTCTTGGGTAGTTGTTTCTGGTATTGTTTGTCTTCATGGACTGTGTAGTCAGATGGTTGGTCGCTTATGCAAGCATATTTCCATGATTTCTTCTTCTGTAATGGCCAGCTGATGTTGAAATTCTGCCCAGCTCTATAATACTTTTTGGATGTCAATGGTAAATGTTGTGATGCTTGATAAGGTATACATCTTCTCCTAGATGGAAAGGTCTGCTATGCTTTCCATGTCGGGTCCCGTGAATTGATCTTTTTCTTCTTCTGTTTCCAGTAGTCTTTTCATCTGCGGGAATATGGTGTCCAGTTTATCAAGGCTTGGGAGTGCTTTTTGTACCCATTGGTATGCTTGTTTTTCTAGTTTCTATAGTTTAGCTGTTTCCAATACAATTTGATCTTGTATCTGGTTTCTCAGTACTTCTTCGATGCCTTTTCTTCTTTCCGGTGCTTGAATTTGTTCTCGGGTTTGCTAAAATACTTGCCCATAATAAGTGGGCCAATTAAGGAGTACTTCTTCTGTGATGACAGATTCTTCCATGTGGTCTTGCAACACTTTGTGAGCCTCCAAAAATGCTATGTACTGATGCCTTAACAATCTGGATGTCTCCTCTTTTTGGTCTTCTTTTGTATTTAGCAGATATGATTGTAGGGTTGACACCATGCTTTCAAATAGCTGATATGCCTTGAAGTGGCTTGTCTGTGTCGGTCTCTAGAGGTCCTGGTATTACTGTTTGAACTAATTTTTTGCATTTTGATAAGAACTCGACTTGTTCATTCTTACTATTGTCGAGTTGCTGTCGCCTAATCTGGCTTCTTGTTTTTGCCTCAGTAACCAAAGTTTCTGAGAGTCGTCCCAACTCTCCGTCTCTTAGTTTTGTTGCGTCAACTACAGTAGTCGATCCAAGTTGGCTAATGTGGACCATTGTCGACTATGATTCTTTGTGGTATTCCTTCTTCTTTTTGTCTCTTTTTCTCTAGTGTTTATGTTGTTCTGACTATTGTTGTGCCTATGCATCTGCAAGTGGTGGATTCTCCTGTGGTTGGTTTTCTGGTCATTGATCTTCAATAGTATGTGGAATTTCTAGTTGACTTTCTTGGTTGGAACCTGTATCTTGGTGTGTGTCTGGAGGTTTTGACACAGATTTTTCAGGGTTTGGTAGAGGTTCTGGATTGGGAAGTGGTGGTGGAGATGGTGAATGGTCGGGTGTAATTGGTGTAGTGGGGATATTTTCAGTCGATGTTGGGTCTTCGACTTCTGGTGGTGAATCATCTGGGTCATCATAGAATAGGTTGTCGATCACCCGGTTGATATCTTCCAGGTTATCTTCCTCCACATATCTTGCTGGTTCATTAGCTAATGGAGGGTGTGGGATGTTGAAAGGGATAATGGATGAGGTGCGACTTGTGATAATTTAAGATGTCTTATCAAGGTTCCTTAAGAATGTAGAATTGATAATTCCCACAGATCTTGGTTTCTGGGGTATTTGGCCAATTTGTTGAGAGAGGATTTTCCTTGATGCACTAGATTTAATCAGTGGACATTTGGTGGTAATATTCTGGACAGAGGTGAGTAGTTCAGGTAATTTTTCAATGTATGCCTAGAAATCACCGTCCTGGTCGAACCATTCTTTTAGTGTCTCCGGCATAGCATTCTTACAAATGTCGACTGGGCTTATGGTGGGTATCTGTGGGTTGTCTTCCTGTGGAATATGGGTTGGAGATGGGAGTGGAGGTGTAGAAACTAAATCAATAATGTTTTCATCCATTGAAGTGGTTGTACTTTTTACCTTTTTCGGTCAACCTTGCTTTGCTCCTGCTTCGACAAATCGTCTGACTTGTGTTTCGACCAACACTTTGTTTGTTGTTGCAGCTTCTATGATATCGACAGCAGTCACTAGTAGTTCTTCCTCATCTTCTGACTCTGCAAGGATAAGCTTGTGCTTCCCTTTCCCCATTTCCTAAAGTGCCTTCCTCTTCCTCAAGGTTGCTACTTCCTTCACTATTTTCCTTAAGTTTTCTTTTGTCATAGCATATTCTGGATCATCTAATTTGATGTCTTCTTCCAGTTCTTCTACTCTCCCCTGTTGGTTGGTCAGACTGATACTTTTCTTAGCTGGTTTGGTTACCTGCTACTCAATTGATGTATTTCCCCTTTGGGTCGGTGGTGGTACGATTGTTATTTGCATTCTATTGGTGTCCTCTGTCGGTATATCCTTTGACATGAAGGTACTAATATGTAATCAGAGTTCGTAGTCCTCCTCTTTTTCTTGGTCTGTCAATGGTTCTTCAATTGTTTGATTTATTTCTTTGGATTTTGTTGGTATTGATAACTTTGTACTAGATTGTCAAGCTAGCTCACAAAAGATCTCTTCGATTGTTGGGTAATAGTCAAGAGGTTTTGTTATTGCTTTTTCTCCCTGCATGTACCACACTGTTGTGTGGTCTAGCTCCAGTTGAATATGAGTTGTTTTCGGTATACTTATTCGGATGTTCTGAGGCACCCTCCATCTAGTCGTCTAGATTTTCAAGTTTTGGAACAAGTTTTCTAGCATTACTTTACCATTTCTTAATTCTTTCAGTGTTCCATTCTATGAAAATGGCTTGAACCTCCACATGTGGTACTTGTGTGGTTCCTGGAACTACTTGTCCTTTACTGGACACAAGTGGTACATTGTTATCCATAGAATCAAAGATGGGAACCTTATAATCTCGGCCGACTCCTGGCATTTTTCACAGATACTTTTGAGCATGTTGGAAAAATGTTGAGCCCAACAGTAAATTTTTCATGTAGTTGCTATTGTGTCAACTGCTTCTAGTATGTCCAGCTTTAGATCACTCCCTCGACCTGTAGGAGTGAGTCATGTTGCTATGATTTTGGCCACAATTTACGGTGTCCGAGCTTGTATCTGACTGATCATTAGCCCTTTTGAGTTCTTTCCTTTTGGTGTTCCAGTTAGTCATTCTACTAGTCCTTCTTTTATACCAATAGGGACAAGGTCACCTTGATTTGATAAACCGATAAGTTTGTATATTACTTCTCCAGAAATTTCTACTAGTCGATCGAAGTAAAATTTACCATTGTGATACCGACTAACGGTAAATTTTACTGATGTTTCTTTCGTTCCTCCAAAGCTTGCCATGAACAGTGTGTTCATGTAGCTCATGATGGTGTTGTAGCTGATCTTCTCTGCTTCTAGTGTTATTTTCTTTTCCTGGTAAGCCCATTCTTTGATTTCTTCCCAAGTTTTGGTCCACGATGTTTCCTATACCTTGGAATTCTTGATATTTCTTAACCTTCTCATCAATGGGGTTTTGACGAATTGCAGTTCTTTTGTTTTTGCCGATGTGGCTTTGGTTTGCTTCAGGGCCATCTTATCGGTTTCTTGGTTGAATTTTCTTATAGGTTCTTGCCTCTCAAATTTCTGACTACTGAATTGTTCTATCTCTTCAAAATACAGTAAATGATCTTTTTCTGGTCTGATATTTATAGGTGGAGCAGGTGATGTTTCTGTCGATGAATGTATTAATGGCAGAAGTGATGGTCTAGCATGGTCTCTAGATTTTGTGTTAATTGCGATTTGATTTTGGCACTCCTTTTGTCCGTAGTCATGAAGGCATGATTTGACCTTCAGAGTTGATGGTCGATGTCGATCATGCGAGCGGTCGATGGCGGTACATAGATGGGTTTGGTGTCGGTTGTCGGAGTGTTGGTTATTATATCTTTCGAATTTTCCTGTCATCCTGGGTTATGGGTGTTGGATCTATTTTGTTTTTAGGATTTTTAGATTTTTATAGTTTTTTATAACAGTTATGGTTGTTATATTTATGTCTCTTCTCTTTTTTCTTTTTTTCTTTTTTTGAACTTGTTTTAATTTTTGTATCGTTTTAGTCGGGCACCACTAACAAGTTTCTGAAATATTATGCCTAGTAATGTCCTTAGTCGGACTGATCCGTTGGCATGAATCTCTTCGACAATGTAAGGTCCCATCCATTCTGTGTGTAACTTTTTGGGTTTTCCTTTTACTCAACTGTTGTACAATAAGGTGAGGTCTCCTACCGACAGATTTTTGTTTTTGATATTGCGATCATGCCAAGCCTTTTGTTGTTGTTTTTGGATTTCTTGATGGTGTAGAGCGAGCAGTCAGTGTTCTTCTAGCTTGCTTAATTGCATCAGTTGGCCCTTCCTGCCTTCTTCGACATTGACATATAAAATATCTACTATGATAGGTGTTTGCTGTCGAAAATGTAGTGGAACAACTACTTCTTGGCCATAGACTAGTCGGAACGGCGTTTGGTCGGTTGAATGCTTGTATGCTGTTCTGTAAGCCCATAGTACTGTAGGTATCTTTTTGTGTCAATCATCTTTGTTGGTGTTGCAAATTTTTGTTATGCCCCTTGTTAATGTTTTTTTGAATGCCTCGATTGCTCCGTTCAACTGAGGGTGATAAGCTGTACTACGTCGGTGGTCAATTTTGAACTGGTATGTTAGTGCTTTGATTGTTTTGCTAATAAAGTGTGAACCTTGGTCACTGATTAGGGTTATTGGGCATCCAAATATGGTAATTATATTTTCGTAGATAAATTTAGCGGTTATCTCACTGGAACATGTGTCGACAGGTTCTGCTTCTGCCCAAATTGTTACCTATTCTACTGCGGTTATTATGTATCTTGCACCTTTTTTTTTTGCTGGTATCGAGAATGGTCCCATGAAGTCAATGGCCCAAATTTCAAATGTCAAACTTGGGTTTACTGATATCAAGGGAATTTCTGTACTCGGTAAAGGTCGACCCAATCGTTGACAACTGTCGCATTGGCTAACAAACTTTTTACAATCCTTGTATAGTGTCGGCCACCATAGCCCTGACTGTTGGATTTTCTTGGCAGTTGTATCTGCTTGAAAATGTCCTCATGTTAGTCCATAGTGTGTTTCGTACATGATATTATCTCTTTTGTGTTCTAATACATATCATCTGAGGATGTCGTCCAGGCCCATTTTATATAAAAATCCATTTATGAGGCTATATTGTGCAGCTTTCATAGCTAATATTTGTTTCTTTTTCGTGCTCATGCCCTCTGGTGCTTGACAATTTTCTAAGAATTGAGTTGTTTCCTCTAATTCTGCTGGGACTGCTTCTATTCGAAATAAGTGTGCATTCAGTAGGTCATCTTCGACTCCTGTCGACTCCTCTCTTGTGTCGATTCACGACAAGTGGTCAGGTCCGACATTTAATTTTCCTGGTCTAACAACGAAGTCAAATTCAAATTCTTTGAATAGTAGTAGCCATCGACAAATTCTCCCTGTTGGTTTAGGTGGGCAGACCCGGGTTTACTATAATCAACCAACAACACCCCTAGCTCACCGGCCCTTTCGGCAACAGACCGCAAAGCGGCCTGAAGTCTCACCCGAGGTGATTCTAATGGGTTGGCCAAGGACTCAATCATCTTGGACCAGGTTCTAAGGCAGTCCTACTTATGTCTCGCAGCTCTTCTAGCTGCGAGGTCTCTTCCTCTGCGCATCGCGCGGCCCTCTGCTCCCGTCGCGCGATCTCCTCGTCTCGCAGCTCTTCTAGCCGCGAGGTATACCTTTCTACCACCATGCGCTCCTTCTCTATATCACACCATTTTCCTGAGCCACGATATCTCCAACCTTACCGCATCACCACGCACTGTGTGACACGCAGCTCCTGCCCAACGCTAAGTCCTCAACCTGCGGTATCGCGCACCGCAGCTCCTCTGTCGGTGCGGTATCACCTCTCTGTGATATCCTACCTCCGCGGTTTCATGCACTTAGTGTTGCTCGTGTCGAAGTGCAAGACTTAACATACAAGGCTATTCGATACTGCTAGAAAGACTGTTTGCGCAAAGCATAAATGAACCATATACAACATGCCAAAGACTTTGATTAATACTTTTCCTTCTATATTACTGTGAACTGATTAACACATTCATTCATTAAACTGTAACCAAAATCCACGAAATGACTGTGAACTACATAAGTAAACATAGCAAATAATCCAATCACATAACACACGATTTTAACGTGGTTCACCTCCAGGATGGAAGTTACGTCCACAGAACTGTGTTTTCTTTATAGCTCAGGGGAAGGTAAAACATAGTTCTGCTGCACCACATATGCAACTCAAGATCTTCTCTCTGAGATCTCTTTTCTCTTTATATTGCTCTCCTACAATATACTCTTCCCTCTCTGTCGATCCCTGCGGATCATTACATGCATACTCTATAAGCCAGCTACTGGTTACAGTAAGATTTCTTCCGCTAATAACAGAACCAGAGCTCGACTCTATTACAATACAAGATAACTGTGTGCTAACAGATTCAATGGCTAACTATATGTTATCTGACTAGCTGGATGGCCTAAAATGCCCAAAATGTCAACTAACCAACCAGCAAACCAACCAACCAACCAACCAACCCTTTTACAATACAAAATACATCCCTTTATAGGCAGCCCAAAGGTATTGCCATTAAACACTGTGGGCCTGTCCCAACAGTAACCCAAACCCTAACTAGTGACAGTCGGCCATATCTGTACTTGAGGTAGCCGCTTTCCATCACACCACAGCTCTCTGCAGTCTTCCATGCTTCTTGGCACTGATCATGGGTACTATGCACCACTTCTATTTTCTATCCTTCGTCTTCAATGCTTCAGCCTCGTTGCTCCTTCTCCTTTATGAGGGTCGCTGAGCCCTCCTGTCTTCCGCCGTTTCCTTCAATGCAGTGGTTGAGCTCTCTCTTCTCAGTCGCTCAGGTAACGTTGCCTTCTTTGACTTTTCTATCTTAAAATTCATGGTTTCCAGCTCTGCTCTCCAGCTGGAAACATGCTACGGCGTCGTAGCTCTATCTTATCTTCTTTCCACCAAAACTTATCTTTCCGCCAAAACTAGCAGCTTCTTCTGTAGCTGCGAGACCCTACTCCAACAGTCCCCTAACACTTACTTGTGGCTCGCCCCCAAGCCACTTCCAGCGGGTTTCTTCTGCTGTAGCTTTTCCTTGCCTTCCTGTGAAGCCCTCTGCAACCTGTCCTGAAGTCCTGTGACTTCCTGCTGCATCACTTCGACACTTCCTTTATAGTTTATGTAACTTGGTTCGCTGGGCTCTCTTATCCTTCCTGCCCAATTTCATGGTCTCGTTCTCTTCGCTTCTGAAACCTTGTAAGAGCCTTCTAGTGTTTGAGAGGTTTTCCACAGATATCCTTTCTTCTTTATCTGGGTTAGAACTTTTATCACAAGGAAAATCTATATCTTCCAGCCTTCTCAAACATTTCCTTCAGTCTGGATCCTTGTATATGAAAGAGATACAAACCATGAATTCCGTTCCGAGAACAAGCCTTTGCCTGCCTCCAGGAATTCTACCGACTACTGGGTTTGCTGTCCTCTTCCACTTCTCTTCTCTTCGAGGTGCTCCAGGTACACATGGTGCCTCTGATCATCAGATTTTTGTTGCGTTGCCTCCGTAATATTTGGTGCTTTTCTTAGCTGATCAGATAGGTCGACGACCTTTTCCCGTTGCTTTCTTTTTCTCATTTTTACTTTCTTCCTGGCGGGAGATTTCTTCTCATCATTCTTCCGCTCTGCTTTCTTATCTTCAGTGGTCGGGTCGGCATTTTTCTTCTCCTTAGTAGAGACTTTGGTGACAACTTCTACTTCTGGTGCTTGACTCCTGATCCTTAGCAGCTGTCTGACTTGTGCTGTACTTAATTTCACAACCCTGGACGGTGTCCTCATAGCGGACCTACGGCCACCAAGGTCGAAGCATCTCGGCATGTCTTCTAGAGTTTCGTCCTCGAACAGAGTCGTCATAGTATAACGGTGGATGTGCAATGGCTGCAACTTCTAAAAATCACAGCACTCTGTAACCACTTAGCTCTGGACACAGAAATATTAACAACTTACTCGATAGCTCTCGGGTTTTCTGCAAACGTAACTGTCCCAATTGAATACTTTCTACTTTTATGCTCAATACGCTAATCTCGGATGCAACGGTCATCTAGACTGAACCCGTCGGTCGTCATTAATGCCTAGACAAGACCACACCCATCATTCGATCCTTAATAAATGCATAAATCCGATTGAATTTCCCTCGAAGCGTGTGTGTACGGGCGCCGGTCTCATCGGAGATTTGCTAAATCTGGAAAAAATTGATTATACTGCTGCCAAATCTACGGTAAGATATACCGGTCATTACCTCATTAACTACCTATCAGATGCTGACTTGACTAGCCCTCTGTCGGTTGCAAAACTGAGTACTCGGCAAAACTGAGTACGTGGCATGGGAAACATCGCGCTGCCGCGATGCGACTCTGCATCACCTGCATACAACAATACTACTTTCTTTTTCTTTTTTTTCTTTCTTTTTTTTCTTTTTTTCTTTTTTTTTTAAAATGAACCAACCTGATGCGATTCCTCATACTTAGAATAATACCTGCCGGTGTAGACTAGTTCCCAGTGCGATGCCTCCTTTCAACTACACTGGACATCTGCACCACCATAAACTGGCTAAGATAGGGCTGAGAGGCGGGGTGGCTATCACTATAGGGCTTAAGCCTACTGCCATTAATCCATGTGGGAAAAATATCCCCATTCAGCTGGCTGAGCTGAACGGCACCTCCCTCTGTGACTTGCTGTATCTGATATGGCCCCAGCCAATGCGTTTTGAACTTTCTTGGAAACTTAATGAATTTGCTGTCATAGAGAAGCACTAGGTCTCTGATCTGGAAAGTCTTATTCTTGATGTGTCTGTCGTGTCAAGCTTTTTCTCGTGCCTTCTGTACTTTCTGATGGAATCCAGCGATGAATCTGTCTTCTTCTAAGGCAAGCAGCTGTGCTAGCCTTTCCTCAACTATGTCTGTATCAGTCATCCCGTTAATCTGAGCGATTCTTAAATTGGGAAGAATATACTCCATAGGCATAACAGCCTCCTATCCATACACCAAGCTGAAAGGTGTGTGTCCCGTAAGTTTCTTGCATGTGGTCCTGTACGCCCATAATACAGTGATAACTCTGAGGTCCCAATCATTCCTTTGGCTATTGCAGATCTTAGTAAGAGCATTTTCTAAAATCTTATTAAAGGCCTCCACCGTACCATTAGCCTGTGGGTGGTAGGGAGTGCTCTTATGGTGCTAAATCTGGAATTCTTCTGTCAATGCCTCAATAGTGTTGTTCAAGAAATGTGTGCCTTGATCACTCATCAAAATTACTGGGCATCCAAATCTACTGATGATGTTTTCAAAAAGGAACTGTGCGGCTGTGGCAGCATCACAATTTCTTACTGCTTTGGCCTCTACCCATCTGGTGAGGTATTCTGTTCCAGTGATAATATATCTCGTACCAGTGCGCTTTCCTGGTGGGTTGATAGGACCCACAAAATCTATAGCCCATTTGTCAAATGCGCGCAATGTGACCTGCGGTCACAGCGGCATTTCATCGCGTCGTGAGGGTTTTCCTACCCTTTGGCAGATATCGCAGCATATGTAAAATTCTTTGGTGTCTTTATGCAACGTAGGCCACCATAATCCTGCCTCCAGGATTTTCTACGCAGTCGGCTTTCCTGCGAAATGACCTCCTGCGGTTCCTGAATGTGCCTCTCTGATAATAGCGTCTTTTTCATGCGGCATCACACATCTGTGCAGAAATTCATTCGGGCCTAACTTGTATAGGTGTCCTACAATAAGGGTGAAGTCTGCTGCTTTAACAACCAACTGCTTCTTTTGTTGCTTAGTAAACTCATTCGGTGCTACTCCTGTAGTGAGAAATTGAATAATATCGGCATAGTACTCATCTGCGATCTGGATGGAAAATAGTGGCACATCTGGCAGATTGTCATCTAGGTTACTTGGCTCTTCTCTTGAGTCTATCCTCGACAGATGATCAGGTCCTGCGTTCAGTCTTCCTGGTTTCACAATGATTTCAAAATCATACTCCTGAAAGAGGAGTAACCATCTGCAGATTCTCCCCCCTAACATTGGCTTATTGACCAAATACTTTAACGCGGAATGGTCAGTGAACATCTTAAACGAGGCACCCAACAGGTAGTGCCTGAACTTCTGGAGGGCGTACACCATAGCTAGGCCTTCTCTTTCAGTTGTGGTGTAGTTCTTTTCTGCTGTCGAGAGCTTTCTGCTAGAGTATGTGATAGGATGGTCAATGTCCCCTTCTCCTGGTTGTGTTAAAACAACCCCTAATGCAATGCCAGACGCATCCACATGTACATGAAATGGCTTAGTCCAATCTGGAAATACTAAGATGGGTGCTGTAACCATATTTTCCTTAAGTGTGTCTAGACTCTGCTGACATTCCTCATTCCATAGGAATTTTACATATTTCTTTAGCAATTTCTCCATTGGTGTTGTAATCTTTGCGTAGCCCTTGATGAACTTTCTATAGTACCTAGTATGACCAAGTAATGTCCTCAGTTGCTTGATTGAGTTGGGTGCTAGAAGGTTTACAATGATGGCGATCTTCACGGGATCTACCATCAAGCCTTGTCTGCAAACAATGTGACCCAACAAAATACCAAATGGTGCACAAAATATACATTTCTTCAAGTTTAGAGAAATCTGGTACAACCTACATTTCTCTAGCATCAGTCTTAAGTCTCCTATATGCTTGTCGATTAGTCCAAATACAGTCCAATCATCAAAATATACTTCTAAGAATTTATGAATGTATTCTTTAAATACAGCAACTACTACTCTAGAAAATATAGCTGGTGCATTCTTAAGACCAAAGGGCATTACCGTATACTAGAACGAGCCCCATTCTGTTGCAAAGGTGGTCTTGGATCGATCTTCTGGATGTATTCTGATCTGATGGTAGCCTAAAAAGCCATCAGTGAAGGAGTAGACCTCCTATCCTCCCACGTTGTCTAATACCTCATCAGTGAACGGTGTCGAAAATGGATTGTGAAGTGATGCATCGTTGAGCTTGCGCAGATCGACACAGATCCTGATGTCTCCTTTTGTTTTCTTTTCTTGTACGACCGTGGGGCTAACCCATTCACTTTCTTCTACCGGCTCAATGATGCCTGCTGCTAGCATCTTATCGATTTCATCCTTTACTTTTTCTTTGTAGCGCGGATTCAATCTATATGGGAGCTGCTTGACTAGTCTAGCATCCTCCTTCAATGGTATCCTCATAACTCCAAGGTCTCCAACTATTCCCTTCATCTCTATGAATTTAGTGGGAAATAGGTCCTGATAGTTATGTAGCAAATCTGCAATCTGTCCGACTGTTTCATCGTTCCAATAGTCTCCAATAGAGGCAAACTTAGGTTCTGCGTCTGTGCCAATATTGATATTTTTAATCTTGATAGGTTCGGTGATTGCTGGAATCTCTAACTGTGGTCCCCCAACATCACGAGTCCCTTCTGACTTCGGAATGTTGGTGTTACGAGGATCCTCCTCCTCTTCCCCTGGTTCTTCTTGAAATTTGTAGCATTCTAGCGCCTCTGTTAACTGATCGGCCCAATCAGGCTGAGTCTGTACTAATGGGGTACAGTCTTCAAATATCTTGATCTTGATTATGTCTAGGGCCTGGGCAACACTTGGATGTTCTGATTCAAATGCGAAGGTGAGTAGGAAACTGTATGTCATAAGTGACCATGTGGTCGTCCCCTTGCACAACTCGGTCTCTGTGTACTAGTTCCTTGGAACTGTGTCCAATGTGTGAATGAATCTATGAACCCATTCATCCTCGGGAATGTCCAACCAGTTCTGTTCACATGTCTAGATGTGTGTCCTGGGGTCAGTTTCTCCTGTGTACTTCTGCTGGACATACTCTTTGTCGACCGAAAATCTAATTGCCATCAATATTTTAATATCATCCCATGATGCAATATTTTCTTTATGCGCATACCACCATCTTGCAGGTGTGCCTCGTACTGCAAGGTCCATAGCTGTGATCCTCTGCTCATAAGGAATCTGTTGCTCAAACTGCTCAAAGAAGTCCTGGATATCTGTCAGACCATGATATGATGGAATCTCAGTGATCTCTGCACCAATCCATCGCAGTGACTTACTCATAAACGCACATCTGCGCGCTGAGACTTTGTAAAGTCTGTTATGCCAGTTCTCTAGACCCACATCGGAATCCGATGCGCATGAGCTGTTGCATCACCAACTAATGTTCCCTTCTATGGTTGGATTGATGTAGTCGTTCTGGTTCGTAGTCATCTGGTAGAGACTATCTATGTTATGTTCCTCCTCCTCTGCTCGGATAGGTTCAATGTATCTAGGACCCTGGTGAGGATCCAACGGTGCGATGACCCGGATCTGCGCATCCTCAAAGGTCATTTGTCTTCTCTTTGGGTCAATGATAGCCTTGCTACCCATCCCCCAATTGATACTTAATAATACTGGATACGGTCGACTGTCGCCAATGATTTCTATAACCTCGAAGTCCGCAAAAGTGTGAACTCCGTCAATGTCAATTGGCACCTACGGTAGTCGACCCAATGGTGATACTCGCTGCTGATTGGCTAATCTCAGGTGGATAGGGGATCTGACTAACTGAGGGCTACCCATCTGTTCCCATGTCTGCTTAGTTAAAACATTCACCTCTGATCCCAGATCTACGACGACTTCATCCATTTCAAACTCTCCAATTTGTGCTGTGAGCTTCATCTCTCTTCCAATCCTTGTATGTCCTGTAATATTATGAACAGTGCCGTGTGCACTGCCCGAGAGAGAAGGTTGTTGACATTGATCTATGATGCGCTGTAGCTCGTTGATAGATTTTTCATTTCTCAAGATTTTCAAGCAAATGCGAAGGAAGGATTGTATACTCCCTGTCGATTCATCCTCGTCGCATCTTCTTGATGTGGTAGCCTGCGGTATCTGTTCGGGGTTATCATCACAAGGTTCTTGCTGCTGTATGCCCCTAGATGGTGGTACCTGCGATCCTGATTGCATAGGTTCATCAAATGAAGCCTTGGCTTCATGAAATGTCTCTTTATTCTTCTGTAGGTCGAGTGTTGTTGCTTTACTAGGAGCTCTGCGCACCCACTCCTGACTTGTGTTCTTTTCGGTCTCCTGCGATGTCCCACTGGTGGAAGCACCGCTACGAGTCACAATATTGACTCTTGGTTCTGGTTCTGCCTGCTCAGCAGCAATAAGCTGGATGTTCTGGTGTACTGTTGGCTTAGGGTCTTTGATCTTAGCTATCAAGGTAGGGCACTCCTCTATGGTATGATCATAAGATTTGCAGTAATTACAAGTAGTAGTGGGGCTCTGACAGTCCCTAGCATAGTGTCCTACAACTCCGCAGTTATAACAAGTGATTGGTCCATGACCACGGCTAAAACCCTCTCCTCTGTCGAAGCCTTCTCCTCGTGCAAAGCCTCCTCCACGGCCTCGTCCTCTGAATCCTCCTCCACAGCCACCATAAGTCGGATCAGGCTGTGGTCCTACTGCTGGACCCTGTGTTTCTGCTTGGACTCTGTACACGTCATGTTTTCTATCTAACATGAGATCATAAGCTCAGCAATTCTGTTCATCATGTCCGACAGAACTGCAGAAGACATAGTATAGGTTCTTAGGTGTCTGTACATACTTCTGAAGCAAAGGGCATTGCTGAGGTGGGTGTCCTTGTGTTTTGCATATTTTACACCATGGCCCTTGTGTTCGTGGTAAGGGGTTAGGAGCCCCTGACGCTAAATACTCTGCAAAGACTGGATAGTTGTCTTTAGTATGACCCTGTGCTCTACATCGTAAGCACCATATGTCTTGCATAACCTCTTTTCCTTTCTTAAGTTCGTGTATCTGTAACGTTAGGTTGGCCAACTGGTTCTATAGAGTTATCATGCCTGCACTGGTTTCAGCTAAGGGTGAAGCTTCTAGCTTCATCGCCATCTCCAACGCGTCATCCTGTGTCTAGAGTTTTTGCTGCATTAGTGGCAATCTGATGTGAGGGAGTAGTGTTGCAATAAACCATTCCTTATGCTGCTCTGGTGCAAACTCAAAGCTTACTTGGTCTATAAGAGCTTTGAATTTCTGGTCAAAGTCCCATACTAATTCTGATGGTAGTTGCTTGATATCCTTGAGCTCTGTAATGCACTAAGATTCAGACATAGGTTTCTTGAACTCTTTAATCATGGCGTTCTTGACCTGGGCAAGTGTCTTGGGTACTGTGGTATACTTTATGTACCATGTTAAAGCTTGATCTCTGAGTGTAGTGACCAACTGTACAAGTTTAAGGTTATCGTCGTTGATTGTTTTAATGGTCCACATGGCTTCACATAGAAACCAATGTTGTTCCGGGTCCTCTGCTCCTATACCCTTAAAGGTAGGTAACTTCATATCATCTCCCATTCTATTTCTCTGCGGTGGGTTCTGATTGACTGGATTACTTCCACTCAGCGGTGTAGGTGAAGGTGATGTAGCTGTAGTAGGTACTGTCTGTGAGCTACTGGATGGAGTACCTATGGTATTACTCTGAGTCCCGGTCTGTTTCTGTGGGGTATAGGGATGGTAAGGGGTACCCCCCTCTGGTTCTTCTGTGGTACTAGGACTTGGTTGCCTACTATTGTCTGAGCTATCTCCAAATACAGGAGAGCCGAAAGCTACTTTATATTTCTTTCCACTACGTGTTCATCCAATGTCATCAAAATCACTTTCAAACTCTTACGACATTACTATCTTTACTTATTCATCTGAAATCATGTCCATTACTCCTTTTTCATGTAGCAACATCTTAATGGACAAGTTTAGAGATTTTAGGTACTTACCACGATATCCTTTGAAGAAGTACCGCTCAGCCTCGCTGAAGCTTTTTCTCTGGTCAACTACAAATTCTATTACAAAGCCTCCTAGCACACTCGCAAGCCAGAAGTCCACTGCTCTCGTAAGGGGATTGTCGAGTCTCTGTACGGTCTGAATCAGCTCCGGTGTCTAGACAATGTTTCTTTTCTTCTTGAATATGTTCCCATCTATCAACTTGGATAACCAGTCGAAAAGCTCGTTTCCATAGGTTGCAAAAAATATGGCGTGTATATCTGAAGCGATATGCTTTTGTAACCAGTCCTCTGTGCTCAGTTTAGGGCTCCGATTTTCTTTCTTGGCAAACTCCCTTAGGTTTGAATCCAGCCACTGGTGAAACTCTTCTCTGGTAGGATGCCAACAGAACATTAGCGCTCAGTTGTTCAAAACCGGCAATGGAACCATTTGTTGGTTTAGGTGGGTAGACCCAGGTTTACTATAATCAACCAACAACACCCCTAGCTCACCGACCCTTTCGGCAACAGACCGCAAAGCGGCCTGAAGTCTCACCCGAGGTGATTCTAATGGGTTGGCCAAGGACTCAAGCGTCTTGGACCAGGTTCTGAGGCAGTCCTACTTGTGTCTCACAGCTCTTCTAGCTGCGAGGTCTCTTCCTCTGCGCGTCGCGTGGCCCTCTGCTCACATCGCGCGATCTCCTCGTCTCGCAGCTCTTCTAGCCGCAAGGTATACCTTTCTACCACCGTGCAGTCCTTCTCTATATCGTACCCTTTTCCTGAGCCGTGATATCTCCAACCTTACCGCATCACCGTGCACTGTGCGACACGCAGCTCCTGCCCAACACTAAGTCCTCAACCTATGGTATCGTGCAACGCAGCTCCTCTGCCGGTGCGGTATCACCTCTCTGTGATATCCTACCTCCGCGGTTTCGCACACTTAGCGTTGCTCGTGTCGACGTGCAAGACTTAACATACAAGGCTATTCGATACTGCTAGAAAGACTGTTTGCGCAAAGCATAAATGAACCATATACAACATGCCAAAGACTTTGATTAATACTTTTCCTTCTATATTACTGTGAACTGATTAACACATTCATTCATCAAACTGTAACCAAAATCCACGAAATGACTGTGAACTGCATAAGTAAACATAGCAAATAATCCAATCACATAACACACGATTTTAATGTGGTTTACCTCCAGGATGGAATTTACATCCACAGAACTGTGTTTTCTTTATAGCTCAGGGGAAGGTAAAACACAGTTCTGTTGCACCGCATATGCAGCTCAAGATCTTCTCTCTGAGATCTCTTTTCTCTCTATATTTCTCTCCTACAATATACTCTTCCCTCTCTGTCGATCCCTACGGATCATTACATGCATACTCTATAAGCCAGCTACTGGTTACAGTAAGATTGCTTCCGCTAATAACAGAACCAGAGCTCAACTCTATTACAATACAAGATAACTGTGTGCTAACAGATTCAATGGCTAACTATATGTTATCTGACTAGCTAGATGGCCTAAAATGCCCAAAATGCCAACTAACCAACCAACAAACCAACCAACCAACCAACCAACCCTTTTACAATACAAAATACATCCCTTTATAGGCAGCCCGAAGGTCTTTCCATTACAACACTGTGGGCCTGTCCCAACAGTAACCCAAACCCTAACTAGTGACAGTCAGCCATATCTGTACTTAAGGTAGCCGCTTTCCGTCACACCACAGCTCTCTGCAGTCTTCCATGCTCCCCGGCACTGATCATGGGTACTATGCACCGCTTCTCTTTTCTGTCCTTCATCTTCAATGCTTCAGCCTCGTTGCTCCTTCTCCTTTATGAGGGTCGCTGAGCCCTCCTGTCTTCCGTCGCTGCCTTCAATGCAGTGGTTGAGCTCTCTCTTCTCGGCTGCTCAGGTACCGTTTCCTTCCTTGACTTTTCTATCTTAAAAGTCATGGTTTTCGGCTCTGCTCTCCAGCTGGAAACGTGCTACGGCGTCGTAGCTCTGTCTTATCTTCTTTCCGCCAAAACTTATCTTTCCGCCAAAACTAGCAGCTTCTTCTGTAGCTGCGAGACCCTGCTCCAACACTCCCATGGTGTAAGGGTTTGTTTACAAGGTATTTTAATGCTTGGTGGTCGGTATAGAAGATGAAAGGGTTGGCTAGTAGGTAATGTCGATACTTCTGTAGTGCAAAAACCATTCCTAATGCTTCTCTCTCTGTTGTCGTATATTTTCTTTCTGCCTTATTTAGTTTTCTGCTGCTGTAAACTATGGGGTAATCCATTCCTTCGTCCCCTGGTTGTGTTAAGATCACTCCTATTGCTAGGCCTAATGTGTCTATATGTACGTGGAATTTGACCGACCAATTTGGGAACCTTAGGATGGGTGCCTCAACTAGCTTCCTTTTTAGTGTTTCAAATGATATGTTACATTCATCTGTCCAGTTGAACTCCTGATCTTCTTAATAGTTCTTCCAATGGATAGGTCATATATGAGTAGTATCTCATAAATTTCCTGTAATATCCTATATGACCAAGTAGTACCCTGACTTGTTTTGGGTTCACCAGTGGTTTCAAGTCGAGGATAATTTTTATTTTTGCAAAGTCAACCTTGATGCCTTCTTTGCATACAATGTGTCCTAATAGTATCCCTATAGGATTTAGGAATATGCATTTCCTTATGTTAAGAGATAGCTGGATTTGTCAGCATCGTTCCAACATGAGCCTTAGCCATTTGTAGTGATCTTTTAGCATAGAGTATATCATCCAATCATCGAAATATACTGCCATTGTTTTGTAGATATATTCTTGAAATGTTTTGACCACAATTCTTGAAAATACTACAGGTGCGTTTTTTAGACCAAAAGGCATAACTCTGTAGGAAAATGAGCTGAATTCACATACAAATGTTGTCTGTTTCTGGTCTTCTCTTAATAGTTCTTCCAATGGATAGGTCATATCTGAGTAGTATCTCATAAATTTCCTGTAATATCCTGTATGACCAAGTAGTACCCTTACTTGTTTTGGGTTCACTGGTGGTTTCAAGTCGAGGATAATTTTTATTTTTGCAAAGTCAACCTTGATGCCTTCTTTGCATACAATGTGTCCTGATAATATCCTTATAGGATTTAGGAATATGCATTTCCTTATGTTCAGAGATAGCTGGATTTGTCGCCATCATTCCAACATGAGCCTTAGCCATTTGTAGTGATCTTTCAGCATAGAGTATATAGTCCAATCATCGAAATATACTGCCATTTTTTTGTAGATATATTCTTGAAATGTTTTGACCACAATTCTCGAAAATACTGCAGGTGCATTTTTTAGACCAAAAGGCATAACTCTGTAGGAAAATGAGCCGAATTCACATACAAATGTTGTCTGTTTCTGGTCTTCTTTGGCTATTGGTACTTGGTTGTAACCTGAGAATCCGTCTGTAAACGAGTAGCATTCATGTCCTGCGACTTCATTTAGGATTTCATCTGCATAGGGTGTTGGGAATGGGTCTGTTAAGGTGAATTTGTTTAATTCTCTGAAGTCAACACAGATCCGTAGCTTTGTCAAGTCATGTTTCTTTGGTTGTACAACCATTGGGATTACCCATTCCGATTAGTCAATAGGGTAGATAATTCCTGCTGCAAGCATATTATCAATCTCTTTCTTGACTATCTCTTTGTATTTATGATCTAATTTGTATGGCCTCTTCTTTATAGGTTGAGCATCAGGTTTAATGTCGATCTTCATTTCGCCCATTTCATGGACTAGACCTTTGAAATCTTTGTATTCTATAGCGAATACATCCTGAAATTATTTTAGTAAGTTTACTATTTCGGTTGTTTGTTATTCACTCCAGTAATCGCCAATTTTTGCCATTTTTGGTCGATCATCGTTTGATATGTCAAATTATTTAGTTTTAACTTTGGCATCTAACCATTCTGGTGCTTTGGTTTCATTGATCGGTCGGCTCCCTTCTTTGAATTGTGAAAATGTAGCAGGAAAGTCTGTTGCGGTCATTCAGTTAGTATCTTCTTTGTCGGCTGTCTCGACTTTAAGTACTGTGCGAATTGGTTTTGTTGTTTCTGAATGGTATGATTTCCATCGAAATCTTTTCCCTTCTAGATTTTTGTTTTCCATTTGTATTCTTGTTGACTGTGGTATTTTCTTGGTTTGTATGTTATTACATGTTATTGTCGGTCGATCATAATTTTTTGTTAGGGTGTTGTTACCTGTTGGTTCTATAAATGCTATGATTTGTTTTGCAGTTTCGACTAACTTTTCATTTTGTGGTATAAAGATGAAGTCTTTGATGAAGTTCTCTCTAAGTTCATGCCATTGAAATGTTTCACCCCGTGCTTCTTCCATTTTTTACCATTTTTTTGGTAAGTCGGATAGCATCGATGGAAACAGGTGTGGCCATGTACGTTTGTCTTTATATCTAAGTCTTTTCCACTCTCTTTCGCATGTTCTTATGTATTCTTCTAGGCCCTGCCCCTGGATGAACATAGGTATTTGTGCTTGTTTTGTTAGCCCCCTTCCTCCAAATATTTCTACAAAGTAAGTTGAAGTTGCTGTCCATATCTGAAATCTTGATTGATGGGTATCCCACCATCTAGAAGCTTGTCATGTGAAGGTTTCTACTAAGCTTTGTAGTCAGCCATGTTCACCAATGTTTTTAGATACTTGTTCTATATGCATAACTGGTGATTCTCTTTCTTCGTATCTTGGGATTTTTCTGATACTTATATTTGTTGGTTTTAAGGTAGGGTATTCCCTGCTTTTCTTTCTGAATATTTTTGGGATGATGGAAACTAAGAAACATTGTTGGACTGGTTTCTTCTGCACTATATGAATGGTCTAGCAACCTCTTACTTCTGTCTTGTAGTTTTCGACTTCCCAATCATATAATTCTGTATCTGAGTTGTATCCTACTGAGTCTTTATTTCCTAAGTGAATCTCACCATAGACATTGGGTTCTGTGTAGTCTTCATTATTTTGTATTTGAGATAATTGTCGGATATCTTCTTCTTCATCAATAGGTTCTATCCACGGTTCTCCTTGGGATGGGTGGATAAGTATTATGACTTTCTGTCCATTCCCTTTTAGTTTTATCCTTTCTTTATCTAAAGATATTGATGCTTTCATTTTTCTTCCCCATGTTCGACCTACTAAAGCTGGGAAGGAACTGGATCCTTCCTTAGGGTCAATAATTTCAAAGTCAACTTTGGTCAATATTCCTTTTATTGTTGTATCGACATTTATCCAAACTCTAATAGGTTCGATCAGAACTTGGTCGGCTAATTTGAGGTATATTCTTGACTCATATAGTCGAGGTCTACCCAACTGTTCCCAAGTGTCGCAATTCATAATATTTACTTGTGAGCCGAAGTTAAGTACAACTTCTCGAACATGGTATCCTTCGATTTCTAGGTCGACAAGTGGGTCAGAAATGGAACCAATGTTGTAATCTCGGAGATGATAGAGGATTACCAATAATACACATTCAATCATACAAGCATAACAGATAAGAGACAAGAACATAGATATAGAATAACAAATTATATTATAGCATGAGGGTCCATACATACATAGAACTGAACCGAGTTCTCATCTGGCTCAACAGCCTAATATATATGATTTACAAATAGTTACATATAACTACGTGTCGGTTCGGCCAACTGACATGACCTTATGCAGCTGACCTAATCTCTAATTAGTTAGCTATTCAACTAGTCGGCTCACCAACTAGCTCCTCCAACACTACCTGAGAGCAGTTCCTCCTTTCTTCATCTTTGAATTGTGTTTGTTAGTACCTGCAAAAATCGAAGTTCAAATTTTGTGGGGGAGGTTAGCGGGCTGGTTTTCAAAGATGGCCTCGAGCAGTAAGGATGCATGCAACAAATGAGGAGTGTACTGAAGGTATGGATCTGTTTTTGAGGGTTTAACCACTTGATAGGTACTCAAATGAGATAATGGTCAATTCTGGTGATATCCATGAGACATCCAACCTAGTAATCATTTTTAAGTTGAACTTGGAATTTTGTGGAGGTTTACAGCAGTCGTGGGACAGATGGGGGGTAGCTAGGGTTTCGATTTCCATCAGTCATCTCAGATCAATAACAACATCTTAGCCATCAACTCATGCTTTACTGCAGTTCTCCGGTCTTTTCAGTGGTTAATCATGCTAAATCATGACATGCCTCATGCTAACGAGTTTGATTTCGACAAACAGATAACTGTTTTCCTTTTTTGGCCTTTTCGATGGTTAAGAGAATCCTAGGTTTAGTTTGCTAGCTACCGAAAGCTTGGATTTCGATGGCTAATGAACCATTGGTCCATTCACCTAAGCCACCGAAAGTCTCATTCCCAGAATTCATTTAAAACGAAGTTCAATGCGCTTTCGGTGGTTTACTGTATTCTTGGATCCATTGTTAAACCGTTGAAACCAAGGCTTTTCGGTGACTAATGAACTATTGGTAAGTTCGCCTAAGCCACCAAAAGTCCCATTTTCCCAAAATTATAAAAACGTGATCAACAGGCTTTCGGTGGTTAACGTGTTCCTGAGTCAAAACCGTTAGCTGCCAAAAGCTCGGCTTTTCGATGGCTAATGAGTTGTTTGAAAGCCCGCCTAAGCCACCAAAAGCTAAAACTTTCAAAAAAAATTCAAAAACTCAACACCAGATATTCCAACTTTGTTAGTCATCCAAACATTGTTCATAATATGACTTGAAACCTTCATCACTTATCAAAAATAAATTGTCTGAGTGGACTTATGGAAAATTGATTTATTTAGGAGATAACAGAATGCTAGACCACAATCTCCGTAAATGAATGTAGAACCACAATGTGTGCAAATAAATGTCAGACCATAACATCCGCAAATGAATGCAGGACCGTAACGTCTGCAAATGAATTCCAAACCACAACATCCGCAAATGAATGCAGGACCACAATATATTCTGTAGGAACTTAATATTCCATCTCATCATCAATAACAATTATTATCTTCACCCCCTCTTTCCAGGGAGGTCCTTTCGGACTACACCAAGCTTCTCTCTAAAATTTTCAAACTTCACATGAGATAAAGGCTTAGTTAATACATTTGCAACTTATTCCTATGTAGGAACATACTGCAGCTTTATGGATCTTCTTTGCACCATATCCCGGATGTAATGATACTTTATCTCTATGTGCTTTGACTTATCATGGAACACTGGGTTCTGTGTTAACTTGATGCAACTCTAGTTGTCACAATAAATATCAGTTGCATCCATTTCTATGTCAAACAATCATGTCAACAATTTGTGAAGCCATATTGCTTCACTACATGTTGAACATGCTACAATGTATTCATCCTCTGATGTATTGAGCGCAACACTAGTATGCTTTCTAATAATCCATGAGATCACACCTGATCTGAAACTAAAAAAACATCCTGAAGTGCTCTTTCTACCTTTAGCACTTCTATCCCAATTTGAATTAGCATAGCCACATAATCGAAACTCACTATCAGCTATATATGTGAGGCCAGAATCCAATGTACCCTTTAGGTACCTCATCACATTTTTTGTTGCAACTAAGTGAACATGCATGGTTTCTACCATATACTGACTTAATGTGTTCATGGAAAAACATATATCTAGTCTTGTATTTGTTAAGTACATCAGTGAGTCAATAATATGTCTATATAGTGTGACATCTATCCTTTATGAAGAGTCATCATTTAGGAGCTTTAGGTTTGTCACCATCGGATTGTTCATTTACTTACAATCCAACATCCCAAATCTCTTTAGGATCTCAACTAAATATTTTCATTGGTTTAGGAAAATTTCATCTAGAAACTGCCATACTTCAAGTCCTTGAAAATAATGCATCATGCCAAGATCTTTCATTGAGAATTATGTCGCAAGATTCTTCTTATATTCACTGATGAGTTTCTCCTTTCCTTTTCAAAATAGATCATCTACTAGAGTAGTAATATCATGATTACTTCATTTTCAACCTTATAGGAAAGGTTGGAATATGCTTTACTTTTGGTAAATCTTAGGCTCATTAGAAAGTCGTCAATTCTTCTGTACCATGATCTAGGTGCTTGCTTTAATCCATATAATGCTTTATGTAGTCATCACACATGTGTTTTCTTATCATGTGTCTCAAAACCTGGAGGTTGTTCAATATATACTTCTTCTTCTATGACACCATTTAGAAAGGTTGTCTTTGCATGGATGTAATTTCCATTTCATCTTGGAGGATAAAGCAAGAATGGTTCTAATTGAGGTATATCTAGCTAGTGGTGCAAAGGTTTCTTCTTAATCAATTCCTTCTTTCTAAGAGAATCCTCATGCGACAAATATTTCTTTGAACTTTTCAATACTACCATCGGTTGAGTGCTTTGTCTTAAAAATCCATTTGGAAGAGACCACCGACTTATAATTTGGTCTTGCAACCACTTCTCAAACATCATTATTTCAGATAGATTGGTATTCTTCAATCAGATTGGTATTCTTCAATCATGGCATCCATCCATTCTTTCTTCTTTAAGGATTCTGCAAAACACGTAGGTTCTTCGTCAACAAGATTACACATTAATGCTACGTAGTTGGAATGGAGTCTTAGTCTCTTGCTTCCTTCTGGTGCACCATATTTTTTTGCTTCTTGAATTATATCACAAACCCAAGATGGCCTTTTTCTTGTTGAGATTATTTCATCAAGTGTCTCTATATTTTATTGTAGTTCTACCATGTCCTAAACTTCTGGTATAGGATCTTCTTCATCTCTGAATGGTCGTTTACTAATCTATACTACTCTCGGAGTTTCTTGTTCTTCTTCATCCACATGGGTCTTTCTAGATTTTTTGAAGGTTGCATATTCATCAAATGTGACATCTTTGTTGACCTCAATTTTATGAAAAACATGGAATATAGGTTTGGTCTGCTTTCGACTGATCACTATACCCAACAAATATTCCCTTCTTTCCTAAGGGGTCCAAATTTGATCTTTTCTCTTTGGGAACATGTAGGTACACAGGACAACCAAATATCTTCAGGTGACTGACTTCAATATTTTTACCAGTAAACATTTCTTCTGGAGTTTTTTTTCCAAGTGCACTGTGGGATAATTTGTTCTAAACATAGACTGCAATCTTTGTTGCTTCAGCCCATAAATACATGGGTAGATCTTGATCATGAATCATGGCTTTGAATTTGTAGGGCCCTCCTTCTTCAATACCTATTACATCTGCATCATCTATAGTTTTTCCTTTTGACCACATAATAATTTCACCATCTACAAAGGCAACTCTGAAGCCTTTCTTTTCTAGAGCTGATATTGAAAGAAGATTCTTCTTTAGACCTAGAACATATAAGACTTATTTTGTTTTCATGGACTTACCGGATTTCAGCTTGTAGGAAGCTTCTCCCATTCCTTTGATAGGATATTAACAGTCATATTCAAGCTGAACTTTGTGTGGATAATCTTCCTGAGTGAGGCATGAGCGAGAATATTTGTGGCCTATCATATGGTTGGAAGCACCATTATATATGAGCCAAGTATCACTTCCATGAGAGATAGATCCCATGAGGGATGATACTAAGACATATTATTCATCGGAGTTTTCATTCTCTCTAATCCTTTCTTCATCTGAATCATTTTCTTCAGTTGCATGGGCATGGAACTTTCCATTCTTCTTATTGAACTTGTTCTTGTTAAGTGGACAATGTCTGGATATATGTCCTAACTTATGACATTTATAACATTCATAGGATGAGTAATCCTTCTTAAAATTCTTACCTCTTTTGAGTTCTAGTGATCTAATTGTGTGAGATCCTCGATCCTTCCTTTTATTCCTTCCATTCTTTGTATGCACAGCTAGAGCTTGATCTTCATCTTCATTTAACTTCTCTTCTTTATTTTCTAACCTTCCTTCTTCTTGTACACATTCCTCCCATAGCTTGTTGAATTTGGTTAGCTTTCTTCTAGCACATATTCCTTTGATAAAGGAATCCCATTAAAAGTGGTCATCACAACTTCAGCTTCCTCTACCATGTCACCAATGGATTACAATTGTTCTTTAATCTAAGATAATATGGAAAAGTATGACTGCATGGCTTCTTCCTTTTGCATCTTCACACCCTTGAGTTGGTTTCTTAAGGTCATTCTCTTGTTGATGTTTTCCCCTTCAAACATATTGGTTAGTGCATCAAACACTTCCTTTGGAGTATTCTTTGAGGAAACTTGGGATATCAACTGATACTTAATAGAGTTAGCTATGATCCTCTTGAATTTTATCATATCCTTCTTTTTCTTGTATTTCTCCTCTTTTACGTTTGGTTCCTTGACCTCTTCTTTGATGTATCCATATAGTTCATGCTATTCAAGGATGAGCATAATTCTATCCTTCCATTCTCTGAAATTCTCTGCTCCACCAATATTTTCATCTAGTTTGGTACTGTTTGTCATCTTTAAAGAACGAGAACCTAAAATGAAAAGATAGGAGATAGTACTTACTTGTTTAAATACTTTTTCTAGAACCAGCTTCAGGATGACCTAGGGTTTTACTAGGAAACCCTAATTTTTTAGATAAGATCACTTATGTATCTGAGAGGAGGAAAATATATGCATCCCTAAGGCGAGCTATATTGTATCTTTCTTTTCCAGAATCTGAGGAAAAAAAATGATGCCCTAGTTTCTCTCGGCATCAATGATAAGTCAAAAAGTGAAAATCCTCAGAATGAAAAATTGCTTCAATTGAAAGATGTGCCCTCCTTTGGAGAGTTTAGTGGTCTTTATTTTCAAACTAATGTGTGGAGGGAGGTATTTAGAATAGTGAACTCTAGCTTGTTGAATTGCCAGAGTTGTTGCACAATTTCATCTTTCATGTTGGATATGATACCATGTTAAGTTTTTATAATCAAATAGAACAAAGGATCACTAAAAGAATAACAAGCACAACAACACAATAGAGAAAAAAAATATTTATCCTGGGAAACCCTCATGGGGAAAACCCCAACAAAAATTCCTCTATATACACTTCACCCAAGTACAGTGTAAGAACCAAAGAACAAGACTAGACTGCAGCCTCTCCACCATATGGATTATTTCTTCACACTCTACCACAACTGCTTGAGTTTTTTGTGGGTCCAAATGAGTGAGGTGCCTCCCCTATTTATATTGAAAAGTGGAGAATCCTAATAACCCAATAGGGCCAACTTCTCCTTGCTTCCAGGGTCAACTTGTCTTGGGAGACTCAAAAATACATTTAAATAATACTTTTGTGGCTACCACTGACCCGACTTACAATGAAGGCTTTATCTCAAGAATTTACATGACTAATTACATCAATGGAATCCCTAATCGAAGGAACAACATATCCAAGAGAGGTAATAATAATAATATTAAAAAATAGAATATCTTCCACAGTTACATTTCTTTAACAGTTTCCTCCCTATATTACGAGTAAATCACTACTCTCCCTCAACTACTTCATTTCCCTCATCTGCGGAAACCTGCATAACTTGTTTTCTAGCTAGAACCCTTGTTGTTAAAACATGAGTTTCCATCCTTGGTTCATTTTCTTCCATATGCTCCATCATTTCTTCATCCCTTTCAGAGTCGAGATCTATCACAGGGGTTAATTCCACTCCATTCAAAGGATATGAGGTTCAAGGGGGAAAGGATGATCTCGACTCCTTTACCAATGGAGACATAATCTCATAAAAGAGGGGAGACTTCTCTTCTTGATAAAGAGATTCAAATCGATTAACAGAGATAGGCATATTATAAGAAGGGATTTAAACACCAGCCATGAGGGGATTTGTAGCTACAATTGAGGAGGAAGGAAAATCAAAAGAGAGTGGATTATTGGATTCAAGGATTGGTACATGATTAACTTATACTTATTTATTACTTACCTCCATTTGACTTCTAGATTTTGAGACAAAGTGATTGGTGCCATTGATTTTTTGCATTTTTTAGCGAAATGGCCACAAGCAAGACATGATTTACACTTGAACGGTAATTTTTCATAGTCCTTATATTGGTAATGGCTCCAGTTATCCATGATGAGATGAATATATTCAGGTGACCCTTTTCAAGATCCACTTCCAACATGTTCTAGTGAATTCAAACATTCCTTGTTTAGGTTCGGATTTCTCTATGTATTCACCAAGCTTATTTTCAATATCCTTCAGAGGGTCATATCCTCATTAGTGAAGAGGAAAATGGGGGAGTCATACCCACACTAGAACTACTGAAGGTATGTCTGAATATGGGTCAAATCCTGGTGTCGATCTATTAAGATACATTCCCTTATTGCTGAAGAAGTATGGACCAATCTGAAAGATCAGATCTCTATCTTCTTTAAATTAAAAAAGAAAGGCATAGAATCATCTTCCAAACAAATAATGAGTCATTCTAAGCAAATAATGATCAACACGTACCATATTTTTTGCAGCCAAATTTCCATGTATCTTGGAGACGACCAGATTCCTATAAATTGACTAATGAGTTTCCTTTTTTTCCATTGCTAGATATTTTTGGTAGGATGACGTGATAGGGAGCACCACCTCAGGAATGCCTGCCAATTTTTTAACAAATCAAGATGATTCATGCTTTGATCTAGATTTTTTTAGATAAATGATCAGTGTTTTGAACATTGTTTCATTCGACGTTGGAGGTGGACAATTTTCACCCAAGGTTGACGCCATTCTTGTAGGTTACCTCATCCCTCAATGTAGCTTCCCTCAAGCAGATCTCAACCCTCAAATCAATATGCTACTAGTTGTGAATGGAAATAGATCTATAGAATGTGCCTATCATTCTTAATGTCAATTCCCCCAACAAATTTGAAGGGAAGGTTTTGTTGGAGAAAGGTAAAATGAAGGGAAAAAAATCATTTTAACAACATTAATATAAACAGGGGTTGTAATTAACTCATATGGACAACAAAAAATAATGATAGGAGTAAAAAGATTTCGATTTTTGGTGATTTAATGCTTGTTATCCAGATAAAAAGGAGGGATTAAGTGTTTCTTCATCCCTTGCTAGTTCTATAGCCAAAATTATAGGAATGATTGTTTGATTTGAATCTCTTGATTTTTATCATATTCTCCAAGATTGCAACGCCATCACAAACTTGGTAATTTATTTACCAAAAGGAGCTCTAATTCAAAATGAGGGTGGTCCCATGGTATCTATGAAGTGAAACCTTAATCATTCCTTCCATTGGCCTTTGCTAGACATTTTGTAAACATTGATTTTCCAGGAGGTGGATTTAAAGTATCCCCCCTATCTCATACTCATCACACATTTGCATATACATTGTCATAGGAGCCAAATTAAGGTTAATCTTTTGGATTTCTACATCAAAGGCGGGAAATATTGGCTCTCCAGGGTGGTAAATTTATGTTGTCTCTACCAAAGAAGTAAAGATTAATCTAGTTTCGAGTGAGAATGATTGCTCAACTCTAGGTAAGCATATATGGAGAGGAGGTGTATGGAAAAAACTTAATGGGGGTATTAATTTTGAATTGAAGTATAGCTCTATGTAGAATGGGTGTGTTGGGTCCAATCAATACTCTCTTTATGGACTAGTTTAATTAGCATAGAGTTTACTTGCTTGGAAATTGTCGATGGGAGTAGAAATTGGCATAATCTCACATTGCCTACAGTTTATTGGCGTGATCTTGGTTATTTGTGTGGCATTATGGAAAAGCATAGCCATAATGGGGAAATGAATCTTGTGTGAAATTTTAGACTTACCCAAGGTTATTAGTCCCTCGGTAAAACAATTGAACGCCTTGCAAGAAGCAATATATCACCTACATTAAAACATTAGGGATCATTTATATGTTAAATAGGCTTGATATGAAGACCTGGAAGCACAAATTGAAAACCAGAACAAAAGAGTGGAGAAATTGGCCTTTCATGTTGATATGCATTGTCATATGATACTTGGTTTCACCAAAATCTCTTAGTCCATCATGGATAGGCCCTCAAACTCCACATCCTTATGTTGATGAGGTATTCATGGAGGATTTAACAATGCATCATGTAGTAGAGGAGAATGAAGAGGACTGGAACAACAAGCAAATGTGAAAGATTGAATAAGAAGTGAAAGAATCCCATAATGGGCATGGTTTTACATAGTTGAGCCAAGTTCTATTCAAATATTTTAATGTCATTTTCTTATGTGGATAGTTTATCAACTTTTATAATCATTACGTATATAGGTTAAAATTGACAAATAACAACAATAGTCAGTTTGTAAATGTGTGTTTTCAATTAGAATTGATAGTTTTGTTTTTTTATACTTTGAATCCTTTGGAGATTATGTACTCATTTTTGTGTCTCGGTTAGGGTACAACTTTTATATATTAATGAAAATGTTTTTCTTTTTGTTTAAAAAAAAATAACATTATTATAATTTTTTAAAGCATTTTTTTTTCTCAAAAGCATTAAACAATGTAGTTATGTTATTTCAATTTCACTTTACTTCAATCATGTTTATGGAAGACAATTCCTACTTTTTATGATGAAGAGGTTTTGGTATACCAATTTAAATCCATTTTAATTTGGAATTTATCAAGGATTTGTCAAAAATATTTAGATGTAATTATTATTATTAATCTATTTTTGGTGCTCTATAGTCGAGTATGGGGAAATGTTATCACATAATGTAATTAATGTAATGTTATGTTACATTACAAAAAATAAAAATAAAAGTAATTAAAAAAATCATGTCGACTCATAAAATAAAGAATTAGTACCAAATGAAAAGTAAATAAAAAATCTATGTTGGATTATAAAATTAAAAATTAAACCAACATAGATCCATTTTAAACTTAAATTTACCAAGCACCAAAGGGATCAAAATTCTTGAGGTGTAAGTTTTTTTCAAGATGTAAAAAAATTAAGATAAAAAAATTACAATTTAAAAAATTGGATCCCTCTCGGTGCTTGGTAAATCCAGATTTAAGATGGACCTATGTTGGTTAAGGTCATATTCAATCTAGAAAATTTGGTGCATGTGACACCCTCATTTGTGGGATAGGAGACCTCCCTTGGTGAAACGATGTAACTGCTAAAGACTATAGAGGTGTACATACCCTACCCCCTTTGAATTTGAAGCTATAACCTCCTACGAGAAAACACATATTCTTGATCGTTAAACCCACTCAATTTAGTATCTTAGAGGTCCCAACTTATACATATATAAATATGTAAAAATACAATTTGATTATTATTAAGATATTTGTATTTTATTTATAAATATATTTTTACATAAATACCACATCTATCATATTTTTATTTTATCTTTTTTATATAATAACTTTTATAATAGATGTATATATCAAATTTATTTCATGTATATGTATATGTATATGTATATGTACATATATGTATATTATATGTATATGTATATGTATATGTATATGTATATGTATATGTATATGTATATGTATNTGTGTGTGTGTGTGTGTGTGTGTGTACATATATATAACAAATTCCCTGGGCTTAATTTGACGGTGCCTCCAAATATGGAGCATGTGATGGAGAAGTAGTTCTTTATCTCACCGAAACCCATTTCTTTCAAATTCAGTTGGGCCTAGGACAGGGCACCAACAACTACGAAGATCTCCTGGCCCTGAAACTTCTTCTTATTTTCGCAAGAGAAAGGGACTGTGCACACATCCAAATTTTTGGTGACTCAATGCTAGTCATAAAGTGGATAAATCAAATTCAGATTTGCCATAATGTATTTTTAAATACTATGCTTTCAGACACTCAAAGGACATTGGAATAATTTAACGCATTCTGTTGTCAACATGTCTACAGGGAGCGAAACAAAACTATTGACCATCTTTCAAAATTGGGACTAAAACTCCCGCTGGGCCAATGGAATATCAAAGAATATGAAAATGAATCATGCCATGACTTCTACCATAGGCCTTTCATAGAAGGGTTGGATCAGAACTAAGCTGAATGATTGAACAATCAGAGAATTTTTTTTTCAGCTTGTATAAATCAGAAAGTAACAGGTCGTCATTGTGGGTCTATCTTATTTGAAGACAAAAAAACTTATTTTATTCGGATGTTTTATGCAGGTTGGATCAAGTCTCTTAATAAAAGAGTATAAAAGTATATTTTTGTCTAAAACAATATAGCGAAAATACATATTTTCTTTTGGACAGAATGGATACTAAGCCATATACAAGAAAGGGCGAGAAAAGGCCTTTCTGTATTATGTAATTTGGTTATAAATTAATTGAATTACGTTTTTTTCTATGGATATATATATATCGTTATCTCGTTTCTTGTTTCTATTAATAGCAGAAGCTCTGAGCAGGATGTTGCACAAGGAAAAGGAAGTAAGGCTGATAAAAGGAGTTAAAGTTTCCAGTCAAACAGAGCTTACTCATGTATTATTCATGGATGATGTCCTCATGTTTGGGCTTGGAACCTATAACAACATTCAGAACCTGAAAAGGGTACCTAAAAACTACTAGTTGGCAACAGGATTGGAGATAAACCTGGAAAAATCAAAACTATTACATAGTAATATGAACGAGGAGGTAATAATGCAGGTAAGGGATATACTTCTAGTCCCCATCTCGCCAATGGATGAAGGTTTCAAATACCTAGGTTTTAATTTAAATCCCAATGCATACTCTACACAAGACTGGATGTGGCTCTACAAAAATATTGAGAGCAGAATAACAATGTGGACAAATCGATTTCTGTCAAGGGGTGGCAGATTGGTCCTGCTGAAAGCGATGCTACAAAGCATCCCAGTTTACTCAGCATCCATTTCATACATTCTGAAGGGAATTATAGCAAAATTCGGGGAAAAATGTTTTTCTTTTTTATGGATAGCAAGCTCAAAAAAAGAAGGAAACCCTTTGGTCAAATGGACGAAATTAGTCCTCCCAAAATCCACTAGTGGATGGGGGATTAAGAATCCAAAGTTATTCTGCAAAGCATTGGCATCCAAATCATTGTGGAGGTTGGTAGAAAACCCAGACACTCTGTGGGTGAGAACTTTGAGAGAAAAATTGTGTCCAAATGCGTCCATAGAAGATTGGTTTTGTTTACCAACAAAAACACATAAAGGAGGGTCAATGTGTTGGATGGCATTTGTTGAAGCTTTCCTACTTGTTGGAAATTTGGGTTACCTGGAAAGTAGGGGATGGAAGAAGAATCAAAGTAGGACAGGACCCTTGGGTAGGCACTGGAGATAATTTCAGGTTATCAGACAATCTCATTACACATCTAAGGGAGAAAGGGATTGCATTATTAGTAGATGCAAGCTCTCACACAGACCGAAATCAAAGAGGCACGGTCTGGAAGTCAACTCAAGAGCTAGACTTAACTGAATTAAATGCACAAGATTGGAATGTGTACACAAAATAGCTAAGAGAAAATTTCATTCACTTGGGCGACGAGAAAGATAAATTAGCGTGGACCTAGAATACCAGAGATGGAAAATTTTTGGCAAAAATGGGCTATGAAGCAGCATTTCAGTTGGACCATCAGGCTACGAACTGGTGGTGGTGGTCCATATTTTGGAAATCAAATGAACCACTTAAAGCAACAATAACTCTATGGTTGGCATTAAACAACAGACTGTTGACCTGGGAAATGCTTCTCAAACATGGTTTTGAAGGACCTGGATATTGAAGTCTATGCAAATCTGAGAATGAAACACATTCTCATATTTTTTTCCATTGCATTTATGCAGGATCAGTATGGAAACAAGCTGTGAACAAATTGGATCCCTCCACAAGCATAGAAGACGAAGAATCATTGGAGCACAAAATGAAAAAATGGTGGAGCAATGAAAGGGTGGGACAATATGAAGCATTACCTGCCATTTTTGTTTTCACTATATGGGAAACAAGGAATAGAGCAATTTTTGAAGACATTTTGACTCCCCAGAAATAACAGCTAATATTCTTTTGCAGAAGGCAATGGAACATCAAAAGGAAAAAAAACAAAAACCAAAGAGAGTGCTTAAGTCGTCAAGCATAGAAAAGAATATTCCTTGGGATTTTTTTTACGGAGCAATCCAAGGGGAGTCACCCTTAGGAGGAGCAGGAGCTATTTTGCACCTAAATGAATTAACAAAGACAGAAATCACCTTTGGTCCAGGACAGGGTACAAACAACAAGGCAAAGTTATCAGCCTTATGGTCAGTTCTCAAAATTGCTTCGGAAAAGAATATTCGAAACATACAACTCTGTGGAGACTCAAAATTGTCTATTGACTAGGGGAATGGACAACTGCAAATAAATGCACCACATCTACAACACCTGTTAGGTGCCATAAGAAGCCAAATGGAAAATTTTGAGTCAAATTCTTTTCAACACATCTATAGAGAACTGAATGGCGAACCAAACAAACTGTCCAAAGAATCTATAATCCTCCCACGAGGATTAATGGTGATAAAATATTATGAAAATAATATTCTAGTAAATCAATATGTAAGGCTTTGAACACTCAAAGAAAACATGACTATCCTTATGTTATGTTTTATGACCTATAGGTGACCTTTTTGCTTGTCGTATGGCATTTTGTGTGAGCCTATTTTGGTCGTGAAGATCTTTATGTAAGCCTCAAAAGGGCAGTCCACGTTTATTCAGTGGGAATAATGTGATTTTTTCTTTGGAAATATATATATATATATATATATTGAACTCTGCAGTGAAAACCCTCGATGAAGCTCTATGGTGAAAACCTTCTGTAAAATTTCTAGGCACTCCACTCCTGCTACCAGGGAATATTCATTTGGCGGATCTAAATTAGTTACATACGTTCCTCCCATCTCTATTTTTTTATATTTTATATTTTTAGTTTTAATTTTTAAACCTTTTGTAAAATTTATGGGCATTATATAGTGAAACCTTTTGTAAAATTTTGGAAATTATGCGATGAAACCTTCAGTGAAAGAACGCTCGGTAAAAGGTGAATCTCTTAGGTGAAAACCTTCGGTAAATCCCTAAGGTGAAAACCTTTAGTAAAATTTATGGGCACTCCACTCTTGTTGCTACGGCATCTTCATCATTTATTTGGGGGGTCTAAATTAGGTGCATACTTTCCTCCCCTCTCTATTTTAATTATTTTATTTATTTATTGTTCACTTTGTTTTCTATTTTTAGTTTCAGTTTTTTCTATATATACTTTTACATATTTGCATGTATGAGTAATTCACCGCATTTTCATAAAATTGTTAAAGGAATACCTAGCACAGTTACCCTACATAACCTTTATGAATTTATGGAGTCAGTAGAGAAACGTAGGGAAGTAGGAGAGGCTAAACTTTATGAATATATAGAATCCTTAGAGAAATGTTGGGAATAAAGAGAATCTAAATTCCATATAGATTTAAAAGTCGTTCTCCATAACAAATTTACATATTTTCAAGAAGATATCCAAAAACAATTAGACTATAAGATAAAAAAAATTGGAGAACAAGGTCGAGATAATGGAGACTAGAATGCATGCAATGGAAATTAAAAAAACACCTAAACAGGGAGAGGCAGATACAGTATAAAATATTAAGTTAAAGGATAGGATTAAAGAGTTAGACAAAAAAGTTAACCACAACCTAACCCTAAATAATATAGAAGGTAAGATAGATAGCAAACCCATTAAAGAGGAAATGAATAAGCTCATAGCCTTAGACCATGAGCGTAACGAAAGAGATTTAAACCTCATAATTTTTGGTTTAAAAGAGGAGGAATAAGAGGATACATTAGCCATTGTCAAGATAGAACTTCATAAAAGGTTACAAATTGAAACTACCGGTCTCATAGAAGCAAACAAGTTGGGGAAATTAATTGAGAATAAAGAAAGGCTAATGCAAGTTAAGGTTAACTCTACAGAACAAAAATACAACATACTCAGTAAGACATCAGGTTTAAAAGGCTTAGGGATATTTGTAAATGAAGACCTCATTCCAGAGGATCAAGTTGAATTAAGAAAGGACATCCAAAAGGTAAAAGAATCTAGGAAGGAGGGAAAATGGGCATTAAACAGAAACAAGAAAGTTGTTATTAGAGATAGAAACCAAAAGGATAGTAATAAATAGCAATTTGACTCACTCTGTATCTTCTCCTGGAATTGTCGAGGATTTCCATGGAACAAAGGCCCTAATTTAAGTTGGATCCCGATTTAAATTGATATTATATTATTGGTTGAAACTTTAGAATGTGAGGAATCCAAGGTCCCTGATATAGACGGATATGTCCTATGGTCAATATGGAATAAACGTTCGTGTCATAGAGGCATTGGGGGCACTACTAAATATGGCTCAAAATTCCCATGTAATTTTTCCATGAAAAAGTTAAAATCGCATTTTTCATGGAAAAATAGTTTAAATTTTTGGAAAAAATTGAAAATGCCCCCAACGATCGTCGCTCTAGCAACGTTATACTCCTTTCGTTGCTATAGCGACAAACTTTCATTGGAATAGCAATGAAAACATGACATTCATTGGAATAGCGATGAAAACATGCCATTCGTTGGAATAACAACGAAAACATTTTCCCTCAAATGGATGAATATGTAGTGCTTTCTCTATCATGCTTTGTGGTGATTGTTTAAGCTAACGATGAAATGTACAAGCCTAGGAAAAAAGGAAATTCCAATGTGAAAGTTATGAATAAACTAAGACAAATACATCCTACTCTAGTCAAGGATACCCTGGAATGCTATCCTGTCAATAAAAATAGGGATGATAGAAAGGCAAATACATCATGTCCAAATGGATATCGGCATCTAGAGACGTCCTAGGAAGAAACCAATGAGGACATTGCTATAAGGATGTCTAACACAAGAAGTGAATGGAATGGTACGAAGTCCAACTTGAGAAGAAATGAGATATACTACATCATCAAAGATGTCAAGTCAACAAGAGTGACTTAATGAATAGGGATAGCCTAAGTGGTAAGGATGTGCTACAAAAACATTTGTTACAAATTCTTTCCCTTTTTATTCTTCAATGTTAGCTTTTCAATGAAAAAAATTATTGATGTGTTAAGGATAAGGAATTATATATGTACTAAGTGAAGGGTTAAATGGATGTTTATACAATACTAGATAAAGTGGATGCTATGTCATGTTTGTTAAGAATAATGAAAAACAATCGTGAACACATTTATAGACAACTAGTTGTTCCATTAAGTCGATGTTTATACAATAATGCAAGAATTGAATTTTTGTAAGCTAATAATGAAACAACAAATATAATTGATCCCCGCTAGTATCAATTAGTTGACTAACCTTATCTATCATCCATGTACCTTTATGTATGTAATATTTTGGTTAAAAAAAATTCTTGAAAAAGAAAACTAATCGATCTATCTTTTCACAATTAACAAGCCCTAGTCAAGGGATTTATGATTTGTCAGTGATAAAAACTTGAATATTTGGCCCCTCTCCCTTTGGTCCTTGTAGAGGGGTGATGGTGAAAGATCTAGGTTTTATGGTTATGGATTGAGATTTATCGTTACAAGGTTATACTCAAGTACTTTTCCTTACCTCATGTTTGTCGTAAACAAACTGGCAACATATGTATTTTCAATAATTGCTTTATCCTTTAAGAGTTGTAGTTTGGTTGTAAACTATTCAATAAATTTTGTAAGGTAATGGTAGCTTTAGAAAGGGGACTATTAGTGATTGAGGTGTTTTTTTTTCCATAGGAATCAATCACTGGAGATGATTGCCTTGGAAAGGTAAGTAGACCTGACATCACGCAAACCAGATATACCAATAACTTGTGACTTAGCTAGGTCAATACGTCCCAATCACACCCAAAGTGGATTTTCTATCCTAGGGGTTTCCTACCCTTTGAGGTGTTAAAACTAATGGACTTGTACAAAGTTGTGATATCTTTTTCAATAATATCATTTGTGAGGTGTTGAATCCTATGGACTTGTACAAAGTTCGATATCTTTTTCAACAATGTCCTTTGCAATAGGGAAACCAACCCCTACCCAAATATAAAATCAACTAAGAGAGATGACATATAATTGATTTAGTAGTGAGTGTTATTTATGGCTATTTAAAGCGGAATTTGATGCCTATGTTTCCCCTCCTTGTCAATATTCAGTTTAGTTGGTATACATAATTATTCCTCCCAATTAGAGTTGATGTTGGTGTTGTTATCTTATTTCTCCATAGCTGAGAGAAGGAAATAGTTTGAGAGTTATAAGCATTTCACCCGTAGCAATGGACCAAGCAAAATCACCCTTTCTTTAATTTGCAAGTAGACAGAGCGATAGATGTCGATTTGGAGGGAGCCATTAAGCTGGGTTCGAGTTCTATTGCGATAGGGATCCATTAAGCTGGGTTCAAGTTCAATTGCAATAGGAAGCCTGTTGAGCCGAAGGTCGCAAAGGAAATTGAATTTATCGAGCAGACCTACATATCCAGATCCAATGCCTCCCAAATCAGGAAGTAAAAGTCTCTTCGAAATCATTTGTTGGAACTCGTGTAGTTTCCATCCCATATGTGATGTGGTGAGGGTCAAGTTGTATAAAATAGGGTCTTAAAAGACATGGAAATGGCATTGACCAATGACCAATGCCTCATTTATGTCCACCCATCCAATTCTTAAAAGACATGGAAATGGCATTGACCAATGACCAATGCCTCATTTATGTCCACCCATCCAATTAAGAATTGGGTGTGATCATACTTAGTAATAAGAATATCCTATAGGGGGAATATGGTATCCACAAACCTTAAACTTGTATTATCCACTTCCCTGTCATGGTAAAAACCTAGCAATTAGCGTATTCATTTAGATTACAAAGGTTTGGTGTATTAGGCATATCCAACATTTGACTTATGGCATATTTTGTTGCATTGCATATTACGGTGGATCGATCAAATGACACAATGGCATGTTTTTCAAAGGAAAATGTTATGCACACACTAGGTAACCGATTGCAAGAAATGGTAGGTCTAGGGTATGAAATATAGGGACATATTTGACTCCCAAATATTTAATAAGTCAAGAGATTCTTTAAAATTGGTTTGGGAATCAATAATGGACTCGTGGAGGTATGTAATTGATAACATAGGATTGAATAGGTATCCCTATATGTTTATGAGGTGATCATAATTTGGGTTTGATTTCTTCTTGGTCTCAAACAATTTGGGATTATCAACAGTGGACATCTCTTTCTTGATTTGAAAACAGGATAAAATTTAGAAAAAATAGTAGGAAATCGATTCAAAGTAGCTGTTGGAGGTTGGTCAGCTTTGACGTTTCAAAGTTATGTCTTAATGTCATCATATTATCATGTCCAAGGGTGCCAAACCTTCTTATGTATTATGACCATCTCCAAGGGTTTCATGACCCCATCAACTCTCCAATGACTACATAATAGGTCATTTGAACCACTTGGTATTTCAATGCCCATATCATGCCATCTCATCAACTTTTGGTTTTTCAATGCCCATATCATGCCATCTCATCAATGGAAAAGGGTCAAACTCTTATCCATAAAGAGCTTCACAATAACATTTATGCTCAACAAAACCTTCTAATGATGTCTAGTGTAATAAATACATCTCAAGAGTCTTTTCTTCATATCTTTGTGCAACATTGCAAGAATCACATACATGTAGCATAAGCTTTTCCCGTAGTCCCTTTAGTGGATATTTATCCAGGTGTGTGATCAAATTGCAATGCAATGTGTGAAATAATAAATTTTCTACCATATTCCTTGGTTTTCCACTATAACCGTCCTTCAAATATCAGCAATCAACACATGTGAAGCCATTGTCAAGTCCTCATGCATCACCAAATTATGAGTTGTTTTAACCTAAGATTAAACTTTCAACCCAGTTCTTCGTTCACTGTTTTATGCTATTGTTTGAATACCTGTGTCTTCAATATGCCACTTCAGTCATCATGCTCAAAAGAGTGTTAAGACATAGATGTCGCTTCATGTCATCGCTTAATTGGATTTCCATAGGGACGTAGATGTCATACTCACATATGAACCATTTTTCCCATGACCATCTGTCTTTTTTTTGTTGTTCCATGTATTGTTTACTTGTTCTTCTACCCCACATAAAGCATGGGTCCATATATCATCAACACGGCACTTGTGATTAGTAGTTCCCCAAAATTGCTTGTAGGAGAGAGAATGCATGAATTCCTACATCATCAAATTAGTGGTATTACATTTCTATCATTTGCTCGTTACTTTAAACACCTTGCTACTGAGAGAGCCATGAACAACCACTATTGATCTCTTGTCGTTAATGTTTTTCAATATTTGTATTTGTAGGACTTGATGATAGTGATGGATGGTGCCCCCAAGGTTTCAAGGGCTGAAACTATGAAAAAATTGCATCACGATGCTCACAATAAGACCATATTTATGCCCAACTGAAATATTGATATTCTATTTTTCCTAACAAACATTGTTCTAGCTCCACCCATATAGGTTAGCTAGGGTAATACCATGTAATGGATCGGGTGATTAGTTGAGTCACATATACTTCTTACTTGTACAATATAGTTACCTATTCTAGTAGAAATAATAAGTATGGAAACTAGGGGCGGTGGGAGGGGGAGGGATCCTTTTTTATCCCAATGGAAATCTGGAAATTTATTTCTCTTGGGGATTACAAGTCGACACCAACAATCAAGCCGAAGCTTTGGCCCTTTGGCAAGGCCAGTAAGGTCTGATTCATGGTATCTCATAAATCAATATCATTGGAGATTCAAGGTTGATCATTTAGGCATTAAATACTCGTAACTTTCCTTCTCAAATGCAGCTTAGTCAAATCATTAGAAAAATCCAGTTTCTTATCCCTTCTTAAAATTGGTATTGGTTGGATGTTTTCTTAACTAGATTGTATTTTTCTCTTTTTTTCCAAGTTCCTTAAAACTTATATTGATGCCATATGATAAGCAAAGTCTGTACTGAAGAGGAAATTATATGTTGAATGATAAGATCTTCTTGTTATCTTAAATGAATTCGGTTTGATTGTTTAGAAATACTTATCACTATGAAGATCTTAATAGGAATGGGATTTAGGAATATGGTTGTTTTAATGCTTATATTGGTAGAATTACTTCTTGTTAAATGGTTCAAAGTGATTAACATATCATAAGTAGGCTTCAGAGTGATTAACACCCAAAATTCGTATTATTAATAGGAGCATATGGCTGGAAAATAACATACTAAATGAAACTCTATGTTATTTTGACATAATGCAACTAATGGTAAATCCAATGAAAAAATGCAACTCTACTCTATTTTGACAGAATGCAACTAATAACTAGTGGTAAATCTAATGACTCTGGTTATTTATATTTTACCTCATCAAATATTCATGACAACGATTGAATCATTGGGTGCAGGTCTCTTGGTACAAAGAAAGAATATTTGTGCAAGTAGTGAATTACAGTGTATGACACAATATATTTGTGGTTGTGTTCTATTGTATGCATTTTTTACCATATTGTGAGGAAAATGAATATTGTACACTGTGAGAACATATCGCCGCATACACTAATTTCTTATCCCCACTATCAAATGTGATGGCCTTGTGGGATTCAATGGCCATAGGATCTATGTTGTACCGTCCTGGCAAGAATCATGGATGAGACAAGCAATTCCCTCGAACCCATAAACACCACCAGATATCTACCTCTAGTGGATAATCATTGAAACAAGATTTAGGGCATAATATGAGCATAAGATACAGCAATTCAGGTCTTGAAGCTACAAAATAGAGCAGATCTTTGTATCTTCCTCAGTTTGTTTTACATCCTCTTCCACTTCTTCCATTGATTCCATTTTGACCAAAGCGTCGAAAATTAACAATGACTTGTGACATATCAAAGTGTTAGATCTCTCATTTCATATAAAAAATCGAATGGTACCCTCGAATTTCAACGCATTGTCTCAAAGATTAACTGTAAATGTTTTTATTTATGTGATTTGGGGGTTTGTTTTACATCCTCTTCTGCTTCTGCCATTTATTTCATTTTAACCAGAGTGCATACAATTAACAATGACCTACGGCAGATCAGAGCGTTGTAGCTCTCATTTCATATCAACAAAAATCGAAAGGTACCCTTGCATTTCAATGCATTGTCTCAAAGATTAACTATAAATGTTTTATTTACATGCTTTGGGGGTTTTAGACCTTAAATTATTTGCTAAATTCTCTTAATCTAGATTTGTGGGGCTTGACATGGTGATATTTTTTGTATTTCCGTTATGATTTAATAAATATTCAATTTATGCATGTTGGGTTTGTTCCTCATTTTAAAGGTTAAAAATATACACTGATTCGATTCATGGAATGCATTCTTGGTATGTTGACTATTAGAAGGATAAATATATAACATATTTCTCTCCCTTTTTTCCAATGGTCATTGGAAAAAAAAAACATGTTGGGCTAACTTTCATTGTAAACTCCATGAATTCTCAATCAAGCCAAATATATCTCCTTCAATTGGTGGGATTAAACAAAGGATAGAATAAACTATAGAATTGTATTGCATGTTGGAATACTTTAGGTCTGTTCCATCAATTATAAAAAATCTATGCCCAATAACAAAAGATCCACCATCTACTATCAACATGTGTGTGGGATCTATTCAGCTTCCCTAAAACCCTAAACAATAACCAGTGAAATCTTCTTCTGCCCAGAGTGATATATTTTTCTGCATATTGGACCAACTTTTGGGTTCAACCGATCCAAGACACTACAAGAATGAGTTCAAACATAGTAATCTCTTTATTAACACCAACTAGATAAAATTACACTTCATACAAGTGTGACCATGTAATTTCAATATCATATTTTTTCCAATCTACAAATTCTATATAGTATAAGGCTTCTCATATCACATACAATTTTTCTGAAACTTTCATTTCCCAGGCCAACCAACAACTAAATATATTAGGTCACGGAAACTTTCATATCTATGCTTGATTCCAAATGCCCCATTTTCAAGTTCTAACTTTCTTCTCCACCAAGCCCTTTCATCTAAAGAATAAACTAGTTAAAAGAAGAGTGTTTCCCACTTCCTATTACCACTATAGAAAATAATGAAGTCTCATACCCACAATTCATAAGGTATTCACTTCAAGGATCAATTGAAGATATTAGATTGGTGTCTGGAGTGAGATGGGTCATGTGGACCGTTCAATGTAACAAATACAATTATTAATCTCACATCATCTCTATCATAATGTTACATTGGTTCAAACAATTGATTTTTACATGCCAAAAATTGGCATTTCAATAAGAGTTGTAAACAAGATATACACAAATATTGGCCAATTACAACTTGATCACCATTGTGATCTATAAAACCATGATGTTGAACGTAATGATGTGGACCATAAATGTAAATATTACTTCTTTAAATTGGTACGTGAAAGGATTCACTTTCCAAATGGACAACTCCGTAATGCTGGTAAATGTGGTTGTATGGTTTAAAAAAAAAGCAACATGAAGAGGCCCTTGGTGGCAGAAATCAAATATACAATTATCCAATTGATTATATTACCCAGCTTGAATAAAGTGTAGAAATCTAGCTCTTTATAATTAAATACAAATATTCAATATTTCATGTCTTTTGTTCGATAGTTTGGGATAAAACAAATAAGGGATCCTAGAGAGAACCTTTGAGGCGACCAAAGTAGATTGAACAACATAGTGCGCAAAAGGATCCTATAAACTTTTCCCCAGATGTTGATCATTATTTATCATCTCTCGAATAATGAAGGGCCTCAAATTACACACAATAGGACTAATATATGGGATTATTTTTCCACCAGTAGTACACAAGCCCCAATTCAAGGTTTGATCCATAAGAGATGGTTGTCATGGAGTACCATAGTTTTGGGAAAATAATACTTGGAATTATGACCTAAATATTTTCTTTTATAATACATGCACAATGAAAAGGGACTTGAATCACCGCATTGTCCTATATAGTGTACCACTTAGAAAGGACTATGGAAACCATTTTAAGGTTTTGTGCATGGTGAATATATCTCAAGGCCACAACCATGGTCCAAGGAGAAAAAATAGGAGCTTAGGATTGCATCATTTATTTAGGGTTCATTGGCCATGCTTAAGGCACATCCACGTATTCCCTACAAAGGGAATCCTTCACCTTCAAGTCATATATGGAGACCTTTTTTAGGTTTTGCATACTAGAGATGGGTATGAGTTCCTTGGCCATGGTTTATGGGAAAAACCTAGGATCTTAAGCCATACTAATTATCTCTATGAATCATGGGCATTACATGGGGTCTTATACCACTACATAGCCCCTACAAAGGAAACATTTTGGATACAAGTGGAACATGGACACCATTTAATTGTTTGATGTGTAGGATAGGTATCTTGGTCATAGGCATGGTTTATGGGGAAAATCCAACGGATTTAGATTTAACTATTTCTTTAATAAATCATGGAATGACCACCATATGAACATTATATAAGTATTATATACTATAATAAAGGGATATGATCCTTATTTCACATTATTAGACCAATATATTGTTCAAGACAAAACACTAGGGACTTATTAAACCCTTTTCTAGGGCTCGTAAGCCATGGATGGGGTCCCATTTCGATATACAATTCCTTTAGATAGAATTTGTGGCACATAAAAATGATATTTTCCTAATTTCATTATTTTGAGGAAATGATCCCATCCATTCATTCATACGAAGAGACAAATAGAATAGTACCTAGGGGATTATAGCTTGAGGTTTTACTAGAGCACTTGCATTCTCTGGTATACAAAGAGCACACTACCGCTAGGAGTATAAGTTGAGGATTTTCCAAAGCACCCACATTCCCTAGTATACAAAGAGCATGGTGCCATGAGGAGTAGACATGGAGGTATTTCCAAAGCACCCACATTGTTTGGTATACCAATATCATAGTGCCATGAGGAGTAGACCCTGAGGGGTTTTCCATGATATGAAAGAGTTGGTGGTGGAAAGGACGGTGCAATGAGAAAATACCCAAATGGATTTCAAGAAAATATTGTGAGGAGTAGAGAATACTAACAAAGACAAAAATGAGACACAATGTCTTTGGTAAGCCCTACCATCTTCCTCTATTTTGCAAGAAACTTTACCCTAAAACACTGATATGTTCCTTGACTTTACCTTAGTGTTCCTGCTAAATGTAATCGATGGTTTGGAATTTGAATTAAAATATTGAATTGATGATTAAGATCATCTTTGTTTAATATTTTTCTCCCAGTACCCTGCCTCATTTTTGTATCTTTTTTAGAGGATGTACTAATGAGATTTTAATCCCTTAAGGGTAGTGTGATTTTCCCAGCTTAAACCCCAAATTTAAAAAGACATATCTTGAATCGATTCAAGGGAAAAGTTGGTATGAAACCCCATGAAATTTCTTGGTTCCCCACCATGACCTGCACTATTTTTACTTGTGTGAATAATGTAATCCTCCTTATTTAAGCGCAGATGGGAAACTATTTGACATAGTGTAAATATGTTTTAGTTTGAACTACTTTATGTATCTTTATCATCATTGCTTTGAGGTCTTCACTCCTTCCAGGTATAGGGTTACCCTAAGCCCTAAAATATTCTTTCATATTATGGTTAGATCCATTCAGCCGGATACCTTAACTACTGAATTTCGATTGAGGAGATCTGGGTTTCCTTGTTTTTCACATAAATAGTTACTATATTTTACTAGAATAGACTACAGTTTTGATTTGTGGCTGAAATTTTCAACTCTCTTGACCTGTAACTTAAAATTATTTACCATCAATACATGTGAGGTCCAATAGTAGTACTAAATCCATTATCTTAGGGCAATAAGGAGTCTTGACTATGCCCTAAGATATTCATTGTCATCGTCACCGGCATAGTCATCATCATCATCATCACCAGCACCAGCACTGTCATCTTCATCATCATCGTCATCATAAATATTTTTATATCCTAATCCACATGGTTTATAACCTGTAGTGCTAGACAAGCCCTAAACTTACCCATTAGATATCTAGTTCCAAAGGGATACCCATTCACCAACATTATTTGAGGCATACAAGTTGGATAGTCCAATTATATGGATTTCCAAATTAATCAAAGCATCAGACTAACCATTGAGATGGATGAACACCCCGATCAATAATTTACTTATCAAATTTAGGAGAGAACAAGGTATCCACCCATCCTTTGACATAAAAATAACTAAATGCACTTATGTATTGTCCAAACAAGATAGAATCTCACTCACAACATGAATCCTAAAACATGGATGTCTCGCAATCAAAACACACCTATCCCACCAAATGAATTCAAGATATATTGATGCATGGTTTATTTTTTTCCAAGTTCATTTAATCCTTGAACATTGATCAAAAAAATATTGATGCATCTTCCATCCCCACCTCATTATATTCAAGGCTCAGAGGTGCACCAAAAGAATCCCGCTATGAAAAAATCATTGAGAATTGCTTGTTTTATCCTTTTAAGGCCATCAATTCAGAACAAAGTGTCTAATTATGTCATGACTTACAAGGAAGAGATGAAGAAAACCCAATCCTTGTATTTTATTGCAAGGGAAAAACAAATCCCATGTTAGGGCTAGGAATCTTGGGATATGACATGCTTGGCACCATATGTTGCAAAAGGCCACATGAGGATGAGGTTGTGGAAGTTGAGGTGTTCAAGAATAGGGCTCGCTATGTTAGAGAAAGGTCCAAAATTTTTGATAACAAATATTTTTTCTTTCTATGCACCTACATCCATTCACCATCACCTATATTATTTTCTCGAAGGGATTTGGAAGCAAAGGGATTAGAAGTGAGGTTTGTTGGGGCCATCAGTGAGGTTGAGCAGAGCAAGCCATCCCATGGAAAAGAAACACAACCTAACTGAATCATTTGAGACCCGTGGATGTGCCTGGTTATGTTTTTTTTCTTCTGTTGTTCATGCTAGCCTATTCAATTCTTAACCCAAAAGAGCCTTTAACTATTGGTCTTGAAATTCCTCAAGTTTGCACATATACCTCTATTATGAACTTTAGAAAAGACATATTATGTTGTTGTTTTCATACCTCTATCTTGCAAACTATTTGTGTGGAAAAATACTTAGGTCATTCTCAAGAACTGTGGTTGCACTATGAATATCCACTTTATCCTCTCGTCTAAGTTTGTATACTAATATTTGTAATTTTATTCATAGGTAGAATGAAAAACACATTTTTAGGTGTTTTAAGAAAAGATACCTATCATTATATTTCATCATAGATTGACAAAAACATAGGGATGATAAAATGACTCAGCTCACTATTTTTGTATTTTCCAAAGCAGTTCAAAGGAATTTGGGTTCTCTTTGTACCTACGAGTGGTCTGATACTATTTGTTGGCATCAAAGCAGGGCATGTTACTGGGATTCTTGCATGCCAATCATGGCAAAGGCATCTGAAACAGTATGAGTTAACAATGAACTTATTTTAAACACATTGATGTTGTTTTCTTCATTCTTCTTTGTCTCAGACTCTCACTTAACAATGGGTGGTACTCTATGCTTCTGGAAATTGGAATGTACTCATAAGTTCCCAGAGTTATGAGGTCCAAAGCATTAATTCTGATAATGTACCTATCAAAAATTCATTCTAGTAGAAATCATGGAAAATGTACATGTGATACTTTGGAAAATCTGAGAACCTATGCTTCTATCCCTTTACAATTATAGATACCAAACATACTTTGGTACGAGAAATCAAATAACACTCAAATGCTTCCATTATGTGCAGAAGCTCCAAGGTGTTATAGCCTAGCGTTGTACATATCCTAATGTATGCTTGTATGAGTAGACACCAATATAAAACATATCATATAAGGTGTTTTCTCATAAGTATGATTGAATTAGAATAAAACAATAGAAAACATCGATTAAAAGGTATAATAGCAGGTTTTAAGTCATCCATTGTTTTTAAATATAAAGATTGACCTGATAATGAGTTAGCTTGTGTTGTAAGTCTTGATCAATTAATCCACAAATTAGATCCTATGATGTTGACTATAAGCTCAATTTAGTCCAAAGCATCTATACTCTCAACCATTAGCTCAATGTAAAAAACATTTTATCAAACCAAAGACATTCATTCAATACTAGCAAGGATCATGAGCATTTAACAATTTGTGAGAGCTAGTACATAATGAGCAATAAAGATCCTTCTAATTAATCATTCGGCCATATATTATTGAACATAGATCAAACATTTTACTTGTGTATTACTTCCAAAATCATAAACTAACTTTATATTATCTTCACACTTATGATCTATATGACTAGGCATCAAAGATAAACTTCCAATAACATTCAAAACTTACCGAAGGATAATTTTTTGTATCTAAATCATTGCACAATATTTAGCTAGAGGAGATTTTTTTCAAGGTGATATACTTCTGAAATCAAAATGTTTAGGCTATAACTGAAATAGTCAACCATTATGCCTTGCAAGAATTTCCAAGAGTGGAGTAATGAAGACCTATCTAAAAGGTAACAAAGAGACAATTTGTATCAGTTCTATCTTAGATGCCTTCCCAATGAAAGATAGTGATAGTTGTAGTAAGTCATCATACTCATATTTAATTTATCAAATGATTTACCAAACAAATATTGCTTAGGTGTGCCAAGAATGAATTAAATGAAGACTTGCAACAATAGAAACCAAATGGTGACAAGGAACACTATGATCAAAATTCAAATATATCTCAAGAAGTATAAGGTCGCAATATATTGAGATATCTCATATTAGTTTGGCATCCATTCTTATCATACTCTGAAACATTCTATGTTCCAAGAAATTAGCACCATTCGAATTAGTCTTGAAATACAAAGTTCAGCATCACTTTGCAAGTGGATTTGAGAGCAAATCTATTGCCAAATACTTGCATTACATAACAATGATGTACTCCTTTAAGACATCTGAGCTTTAAGAGGGATTAACAATATTTTGTTAAAATATATTTAGTGGTTGTCATATAATGTGATGAAGACATGGTTAGCAATGAACCATTAAAAAGGAAAATAAAAACAAAAATGAATAACACAATATGAAAGCTAAGTTGTATTGAAACTAATATCGAAACAAATACGGAAAATTCTCAAAAAAGCCAGATACAATATTGCATGACAACAACAAATATATATGTGTGCATATATACAAAAAATACATTGTCTTCTTATGCTAAAGAAAAGTTGTAACTTATGTTACTGACATTGTCTTCTTCTTTGCATTCACAGTACAAAAAATACATTGTCTTCTTATGCTAAAGAAAAGTTGTAACTTGTGTTACTGACATTGTCTTCTTCATAACATTCACAGTAGTAAACAAATAGAGAATCTAAGTTCCTACTAGATATATTCTGAAAATATACAGACATATTGTCCCAGTAGTAGACAACAAAACATAAAGACCTGTTTATTTCCCTAGAGAGGTCCTAGAACCCTTGCCATCAACAAATTTTTGGTTGGCTTCCACTTCATTCTGCACTCGGGCTTCGAAGGCCATAGTTCCTACCTAAATCTCGATGTGAGTTAGTATATCTGTGAGCTATTGGATGGCATGGGCTTGCTCCTGATGTTGGGATTCCTCAGTAGCTTTCTACTCCCTCTAAATCAATCTCAATTCATGGAGGTCCTCTGCAACCTGCTCAAAAATTTCCCTCACTTCTCCTTTGAGTCGATGAAGATGACTCTTCTGAATATCCACACCATCTTTAACTCTCCTCATTCTGTGTCCTAGTGCTACCAGGCCATGCTACGAGAAACAAGCCTCACTCTCATCGGTGGATTCCATGTTATCAACCTATTTGCAGAGGGGCCAATTAGCTTGGAGGATCTCGCAGCTCTGAATTGCTTTCCTCATATGAATGAAGTCGGAGATAATTTGGCAAGGTCCCTTTCTCATTTCCTGGTGCATGTATATACTGTAGGAATGATCTGTCTCATCGGCCAAGTCACTCTTCTTCATAATGAAAACAATCATGTTGGCATGCTCTAAATCTCCAACCTCTACCTCATCTCTCACCCATGGCCAAATTACGATCATCCCGCATGATCTAAACTGGCTTGACGTATTTTCCACAACTCTCTCACAGGGTGTACAACACTCCATGGTTGCTTCGTTTTGTACGGCCTCCTATACAAAACCCAAATTCGCAATAGGTTCCCACCTTGGTGAGTTTGATCTAACATACTTCGCTTCCATTTCGCTTGAATTTTCGTTCTCCCAAATCCTTCTTCACTTGTGACGAGGTTCACGATTTCCTATGTCTACATTGTGGTCTCTCGTGGTTCACACACCTCTTCGATTTTAGTCACCACCTCCCACGAATACCTCTACACAGTTGTTTTGGTGATATCCGACGATCATGCCATACCACCGACAACAAATACCGTAGGTCTTTTTTTTTGTACATATAGATGTCGGATATCCGACGTTCTTCCCCACTTTTCTGGCATTCATATCATACCACCGACAACAAATTTCGTCAAATATTCGACCAACTGTAAAGTATTTTGGATCGGTTATCAGACGAGTATGTAGTCGGAAATATTTCCTTCTAATAAGTATTGGTGGTAGAAAATCTGATGTTTATGTGTTAGATCTCTAACTTATATATTAATAAATATTTCGTCGGATATATGACTTAATATCATCGTAGATCCTACTAGACCATATTCTCTCCAAATATCCGACGAAACTCAATCGACATTTATAAAATCCGACGCTTGTTAGATTATCAACCGTTTGATGTCAAAAATCAGATGTATATGCCGTCAGAGTTTGGGTTCAAATTCACTTGTGAAATATGAGGAGGTCTGTGTGACCTGCAAGTAGGGTGAGTTTCCAACCTTTTAAGAGGCCCAAGGCCTGAACTTGATTATTTGTTTTGATTCCTAGACCCCAACTATAACTGAGATCAATTTTTCCTCCAGAGGAAAAAATCACCGCTCCTGCACCTGCTGCCCTGGGGTTTCCTTTGGAAGCTTCGTCAAAGAAAAGACCGAGTTTGCTCTATTTTTTCCACCAAAGACTGAAATTTGGTCTAGGAAATCTAATTTTCCATTGTTTTGGACTCCTTAGTTTGCGAACAAGGAAAGGAAACTTCTGGTGGGAAGTTTCCCTATCCAGTTTTGTTCCTGGTCTATAACTATCGAGTTTAGTTTCTTACTTGATGCTTTTTAGAGTTTCCAACATAAGTCCTTTCGCCTGGTCCGCGACTTGGACATGAGTGAGAAAAATAATATTGAAGATGGCTTTGTTTCTTGCTAACTAGAGTTTCCAACAAGTAAATTTAGGAAGGGTCAACCATATTTGTTTCCAAACTGGTTTAAGCCTCAAGGAGGTAGGATATCTAATTTTCCACGAGATAAAGAACTGAGGAAAAAATATGGGAGGAGTAGAGATCTAAAGATATTTGAGAAGGAGATTTTAGACCTGGGAGAAGAAGGATCATTCCAAAAAGATATGATCACTTGTTTTTTAGGCTTGACAATAGAGCAAGCATTATTGAGGACCTAGAATTCCTCTCTTCACTAAATTTTCCTTGGTTAGAATTTTCTTGCATCCAAGCAGCCAGGAAAATAAATTAACTTTGGGAAGCCTAAAAGGGAGCCAAACAAAATTCCAAAGAGAAGACTGAGAAAGAGAGTTTTTATCTGTCTGGAGAGCTCTGAATCCCTTGGACACGAAATAGCTTCTCGTCTTCCCCCATCATTGCTTGTCTAAAAAAGAGAAGTGGACTAGAGTGCAGCCTGAAAGGTGACTTAAAAGGGACTCCTTGGCTGTCAAAAGGTTTAGTGGCACATTGAGAAAGCTCCAATTTTCCCAACTTTTGTCCTCTACCCAAATTGAGATATCGAACAAGTTGATGATATTAAACCCCAAGGCCCATTCCCAAATTCCATTAAGCTCATGAAAGCTGGATAAGGGGGGATTTCCTAGAATGTTGTTCGTCCAAAGAAAAATCTTCATTCCATTTCCTGGTAACCAATAGAGATGTGGGAGAAATAAATCCAACCCTTAACAACAAAGATTCCAGAGAGAGATGCCCTTGGGAAGGGGAGAGTTCTCCAGATACCTTCGTCCAAGACCTACCAGATACTTTTTCCTGAGAGTTTTTCTTAACTAATGTTGTTTTTGAGACAAAATTTTCCACGGAACCTTGCCTCCTATTGCGATATTTGCAAAATGGGGATCTCTGACCTGAATCCCTCCATCCTTTTTTGATCTTCTTACTATGCTCCAGTTGACTAAGTGAAACTTATTCTTATTTCCTTTTTCTCCTCTCCACAGAAAACCTTTCAACATATTAGAGAATTTATCGGTGAAGGCCTTGGGAGCATAGGAAATTGAGGACTGTTAAACTGGGAAGGAGGAGAGGAATGCATTTATGAGAACAAACTTGCTAGATTGATTCAGCAACCTTCCCTTATTTTGCTTTCTACTTCATGCCAATGGTTTTCCTTTGAGGTGCTAGAATAAATTGGAAGCCCAAGATACTTGACATTGCCCCACTTATCATGTCCCTTCATCCCTAATAACTGTGCTAACTTTGCGAGAGCTGCTTGTTCCACATTCCAACCAAATATGGAGCTTTTGAGGGAATTGATTTGGCCCCCCATGACCTAGCAGTAAAAGATGAGAACATGTTTGAAATCTTTAGTAATATTTCTTGAGGCTACTCCCATGAAAATAGAGTCATCTGCAAATAGAGAATGGTTTAGAGAGTCCACCCCCTATACCGAGTGGATCCCTGGGAGGAACCCATCCAATTTTTCCACATGCAACTTCCTACTCAAGGAGTCTGCCAATAAAATATACAGGAAAGGAGAGAGAGGGCAGCCTTACATGATACCACGCAAAGCTTGGAAGAAGTTAGTTGGTCGTCCATTGATCAGAGGAGCAATCCAAGGTCCCCCTATGCAAGGATTTACTTGATTGATAAAATGAAAGCTGAAGCCAAACTTTCCCAAGACCCTGTAAAGAAAAGCATGCTTGACTCTGTCAAAATAATTTTCCATATCAATATTGATTGCCATTCCTTTTTCATTGCATGCCTTGTTGGAGTGTATCGCCTCTTGTACTAGGATTACATTTTCTAGAATGGGTCGCCCTATGATAAACCCTCCTTGTTCTTGTGAAACAATATTGTGAAAAAGAGGTTTTAACCATTTTTCCAAGAGCTTAGAACAAATTTTATAAGAGGCGTTGCATAAGGAGATAGGCCTAAAGTGGTTGAAGGCTCCATGATTTTTTCTTTTGGGGTGAGAGCTAAAAAATTTGAATTCGTGCCTCCTCCAATTCTAGTTTTTTGCTGGAAATTCCTTATCATTTGCAGTAGGTCCTTCTTTATTAGAATCCAACAGACTCTATAGAAGTGAATAGTAAAACCATCCAGTCTAGGGGCCTTATCCGAGTCCATTCCCCAAATTACATTTATATCTTATTTTTTTGAGAAGGGGTTAAGCAGGTCCTCATTCTCCTCGAGACACACTAAAGGGGGGACTTTGTTTAGGAAATCCAGGTTTCATCTTCATCATTCTCATCTTCCTCTAGGAAAAGTTGTTTGAAATGGTTATGCATGAATTATTTTAATTGCTCCTGGCCTTTTGTTATTTGTCCACTTTTGAGACGAATTTGTTCGATATGATTAAAGGATTATCAATCCTGAGCCTACTTATGGAAGTAGGTTGTGTTCCTATCCCCAGATTTTAACCAAGTGGATCGATATTTTAGCCTCCAATACTCTTCCTCCTACCGAAAAGCTTGGAAGGAGTTTGATTGAATTTTCACTTCATTTTCTAGATCCATGGAGTAAACTTGCTTGGAATCCATATCTATCAGGGAAGAAAGAAGACTAGAAACCACTTCTTTCCTTTCCACTAAAGGTGAAGAGTGAGTTCTTTTGGTCTAGTCCTTTAAGGCGGTCTTAGTGTTCTTTAGTTTTTGAACAAAACCAGGGGAGCCTGTCACGGGGATTGTAGCAGGGATTTCTCCCTTACTACAAGGCAGGAATGGCTACCTTCCGTCTATAGGATGGAAGGGTAGGGTTCCTGGTGGTTGTGCAATGAAAATGAAATAGAAATGAAATGAAGAAAAAAAATGAAGAAAATGGAAACCTTGCACACAAGGTTAGACTCCAGAAACCTGCATACAAGTAGTTAGAACATGAAATAAACCTGCAAGCAAACTAATGTTAGAAAAAATATAATAAAAATGATAAGAAACAAAGCTTATACCTCTTGGTGGAAATGGGCCACCATGCCCTATCTTAGAGAAGCACCTCTCTCTTGGCAATGGGGGAGCTATGGCTCAAAGGGAAAATGGATGAGAGGGAGTGTGGGTGGCTTGAGAGGCAAATGGTCTCAAGGCATCCACTCGGGCAGCATAACAGTTTGCAAGGGAGGATTGTTTTGAGAATGACCCCCACCCCTCTATTTATAGCTTTTTTGGGGCTTTTTAGGGTTTTAAGCCCCTGGTTGGTGCTTTAGCCCCTTTTTTGGGCTTTTAGCCCCTTCTGCCCTATCTTTATCTCCTTTTGGGGTTTTTAGCCCCTTTGAGGGGTTTTAGCCCCTTTGAGGGGTTTTAGCCCCTTTTTGGAGGCTTTAGACCCTAGGAGAGCTATTTAGGCTCTTTTTAGGGGTTTGTAAGCCCTTTTGCTCATTCTTAAGCCTTTTTGAGGATGTGGAGGTCCAATGGGGTGAAATGAGGTTCGTGCATGGGTGTCCTTGGGTGGTGTAGGCCATGTAGAGCTAAGTGAGGGATTTTTTGGGTTAACAGGGATGCTCCAAGATTTCAATTGTCTCAGAGAAGCCGGGATTAGAAAGCCACAAAGGATTGAAATGAAAAGGAATCATACCTAGCTTTTCAACATTTTGGATAGAGAGAAGGATTGGCTTGTGATCAAAGGCTAAGTTGGCCAAAATTTGGGAGTGCAGAAGTTTTTTTCCATGAGAAGGGAACTTTGCACTAAGAACTGATTTAAGCAAACAACAATATGAATCAAAACTACTCTTTTATTAGTCCAGGTGTACCTTCCCTCCTTTTCCTTGATATCCATAAGGTCCTAGTGAAGAATAATTTCTTCAACCTGATTCCTTAAGCAATCTCTCCCATAGTGTTAAGGAGAGAAACTTCCTATGGCTTGGGGTGTACCACAACAGACTGAGTGACACCAGAAATCAATCCTTTCCGATATGCAAGAGAAATAAAGACATATAACACTAAGGGATATGAAGTGTACCTTATTTCGGATGGTTAATGTAGATCCTCGTTGAGCTTTTCCAACACTCTTGCATTCACAATTCACTCTCAACAACAGCAAACAAGACAAGCATGTTATATATCAAAGTGTTAGGCCTACTCTAACATATATAAACAATCATGTATAAGCAAATAAATACATCAATGGATACAATATTCATATTTATGCACATGTATTGAACATGAAATGGATATTTCTATTAATAAAATAGAGATACAATAGTGACAACCTCTGTCGGCACTTCTTCGAACCCGAGAAACTAAGTCCTCAACTTGGGCCTCCACCACTTCAATCCTCCATCACAATGGCAATCTTACAAATAAAAGACAAGCTTGGGAAGAGAAGTACTGTGTGCTCCAAAGGGACAAAGGGATGCAAACTCAAGCATAGACAAGTGAGGCAACAATGGACTATAGTTTCCTTGTTCTACAATTTCTCCTCCTTCAATGTATCCAAGAGGCTCAATATATAGCACTCCAAATAGGCAATGGAGGGTCGAGTCTAAGCATTCTCAAGGAATATGGAAGGCCAAGAGTCAAGTTATTTGGGACTCTATGAGGAAAAATCCAAAAACTTTTGGCTTTATGCACATTTCCTGATGTACGCGGGTTTTGGATCAAAAGTTGTGTATACCCGATTATAGCTTTAAAAGTCGCGTATACAAATAAACAGGTGTTTTTTGGGGACTTTCTTGGGACAACAAAGTAAAATATGAACAAAGGGGGTCCAAGGAATCTGTAGAGGGACATGGAAGGCCATAAAGATGTGATATACTAGGTGTGGTAAAATAATCTGTAACAGATGCCCCCTTATGTGTGAGGTCAGAGGGGTAACATGATGGCCGAAATACATTATATCCATCCCAAAAGTGGAGTAATGAAGACCCAGGTGGAAGAACCAGCCACCCATCAGTACAATACAATGATCAATCTCTGCATATGATTGCAAATATACATCTAGCAGTACTCAATACATAAGAGTACAATGGCCATGAATAGGCATGATAATAATAATAATAATCTATTTTTAAGGTCACCATTAAGCGAGACACCAAATTGGTGTATGAGACCCCCTTGTTTGTGGGACAAGGGACCCCCTCTGCGCAGGGATTTAACTATTATAGTCTACATAGGTGTACATACACTACACCCCTCTGGATTTGAACTTGTGACCTCCTAAGAGGAAACACATGCTCTTAACCATTAGGCCCACTCATGTGTGGTTATCACCACATACAATAAACAATGAATCAAGATCCTCATAGTGGATGAAAATATTTGATAATACACTGGAATCTGGTCACAAGAGCCGAGATCTCATGAACGCCGACACGATCAAGGATGTAGCATATATGGAATGCCACCAATCTCGAAGGTCTTCTATGCAAACCCCTACGAGTACATGTCCGACCATGTGAATAAAGGTGTCGAGGTCAAACATGGTAGTCCATCGTCTGATACCGGTCATTGATGTATACCGTTAATAGACACGAGATATCCCATCGATAATGATAATGGGAATCAAGGTACATAGTGCAATCTAACAATTGTGAATAGATGTGTTGAGTTCAAACACTTGAAAGAATCCATCGATCAAGGGACATTGATGTATTCCCAAAATTGTCGATGGCAAGAGAACCTACCACTGATGACTGTAAGTCTCAAGGCACTCAAATGGACTCTAGACTCCTATTCCAGAATAAATGATCTGAAGTTGATGGAATGGAATCCGCTGGAAGGAGGGCGTTAAAGCATCCCCCATAAACCAAGATGAGGTACTCAACAATGCTGGATAATGTGGAAGAACTCAAATGAACAAGATGTATACAAACCAGTAACTGTATCAGGAATGGCCGACATGCAAAGTCAAGATAACTGAGGAATGGCTCAGTCAGGCTAAACTTCCTTCGAACAAGAGCATAAGACTAATGGTGACTGAAGGTAGGCAGTATAGACTCGATATGCAAACTGGGACATCTCTGCAACACAGGAAGCATCAACAAAGGCTCCATAGGGACTGGAAGCATAACCAGTTGGTGGAGAAAAAATCAAAGTAATGAGTACAAATCCTAAAGTCATACTAACAACCCAACCAATGGATGTGATATACAGTGCTCTGTTCAAAGGCGACACAACTCAACAAATGCCAAATATAATATCATTCCCCATCCAAATATAATGGCTTATAACTCTGAAGCAAGGAGCCAACATAAAGCTCAATAAGGCAAGAAAAACTCATGAAATACAATTACAACTTTATATACAAGGGAGTCCCTGTGGGGAATGGCCAGCATAAAGTTCAAGAGGAGTATGAAGCTCTTGCTCAAGGACATGGCGAGACTATAAGGGACTCACCAAACCTAAAGGAGAAATCTCAGCATGGGCACCAAATGCAAACGAGATCTAACTAGGGCACCCATGTATAGAAAAGCTCTACCACTTACATAATGTCACTTCTAAATAGCAGTATGAAGGTTCTGTGACATCACAGAGTGGGTTCGTACCTAAGGTCAAAGTGAAATGGTCATAAGGCAATGCATAATGCATGCGGATGTGAAGTCCTAACCTATATGCCAATTCCTCATTATACCTGCGATAGATACGAACGGGTCAAAGTATCGGTCAAAATATGCTCAAATCATGTCCCTACATCACAACATTAGGCCAAATGGTCCAAAATAGTAAATAATGGTCCAAACTATAGAAAAGTGGGTAAAAATTTCAACATTTTTCTATAAAATAGTACAAAAAACATTTTTACCATACCATTTGGAATTTTACCCCACATAGTGTTTTTGAACCATAAACCTGAGAAGTTGATTCCAGGAGCTACGATCCACGAAATCACAAACCGTTTGGATCAGGTAAGTATTCATGCCATCTTATTTGATTTCAATGCCTTTATTTTAATTTTTAATGGTCAAATTTTATTTTTATGGCACCCCAAAAATGGTGTTTTTGGCCCACGCAGAAAATCAGTCGATTTCTGTGCATAGGGATCGACATATGCGGAAAATACTTCAATTTCCACGTATATACGCATATGTTTGTTGAATAGTCACGTATAAGGGCGCGTTTATCAATTTTTAAGGAAAATACTCATGAAACTCTCATTTTTTTGTGCAGGATGGTTCTTGAGTGGCGTGAATGCGAGCATGAAGACATTGACAAGGCTATGCAAGGTGATTTAATGGCCTAACAAGCTTTGATAGCTTGTGGTTTGTATAAATTTTGGCATCTTGGTAGCTTGAGAGCCAATCCAAGACTACTCCAAATGCTGGTAGACTATTGGGATCCTGATACGGAAACTTTCTAGCTCGACGAGATGCCTCTGAGCCTTGAGGTTGAGGATATCTACTTCATTACTGGAATATCCCGCAGAGGGGAGGTAGTCAACCTACTAGCTCATGGGTTAGGAGGTGGCCTCACAATTGAGGAATACATTGCAGTTTACTGCCACCCAGACATGAAAAAGGTTGGGAGTCAGATCCCAATGAACTCGGTCCAAAACCTAGGCCTCAGGTCCATACTAATGGCACTCGACAGAATTGCAGGAAATGCATCCCTCCATCAGGATTCTAAACCATTGATGTTCTATGCAGTGGAATGCATGAGGCCCACCATTTATAATTGGAGTACCTTGTTGTTGGGCAACATGAAACAACAGTTGACAGACTGCAAGATGGGAAGAGTGAGAAACTTTTCCTTCACAAGCATCTTGAGTACATTTTTCTTGGAATACATATTGGGGCTAATCCCAAGAGTGGAGATCACTCCTCATGGTGCTCAGGATCTAGCTCAGTTGTGTTGGGAAAATGTGATGCAGAGACTAGGAGGAGGGCAAGTGGCCAACCCCTACCCAACAGAATTTTTCATCTGGTGGCACAGGAAGATCATAGCCATAGACGACTACCCCTATGAGGGGATAGATTTCTGTGGCACCCCTGACATTCCTATTCCACCGGGATCCGCTTACGGATACATAGGTAACAATCCAGACTCTATCTTGTTTTTGAAATATTAGATTTTTGTATGTTTTTTGATATAGTGAAATAAAAAAGACATGTTTTGTGTGATGACATATATTGATACTAGTCATGTATACGCAGATCTTGGACTTAGATGGCCATACGGCTTCCCTCGACATCGTTGGAGGGGGAGGGGTGATGAAATCATAGGAGTGGATACGGAGCATATGCTCCAAAACATCCATACAAACTTCGTTCGACTGACACACAGAGTTCCCATGGCACAAGTTGAGGACTTTCCTAAGGCTATGCAGCAACAGGTGGTGGGTGTACCATGCAAATGGGTTCGCTTATTCCGATGGCTAGCTAGAGTTGTCGTGTGTTATCATGATCAACACCCTGCTCCACATGCTTAGAGGCCTAGATGTACTTTTTGTTGTATTGACAGTGTAGTATATTTTGGTGGCTCGAAAACCCCATTTTTGTATCATGACATTATGTATTATGACACCACTTTTTGGACTATAATTTAATGAAAAAATCTTATGATGATCAATTATTTATATTTACATGTCTAAATGTGATGTGAATGCTTCATTGTTTGTGTATCAAATGCCAATCTAGTACATAATTTGCATATGAATCAGCAACTTGATTATAATTTCTTGGAATGTGAATGTATATAATGTTCTCAAATTGTCATTCTAACAACTTTACTCTCAAGAATCTTCGTAATAAAGTTAAATCTCTAATATGATACACGCCATTTAACTGTAAGACCACTAACTACGAGTCAAGACGTACCTCAAGAGACCGAATACCATGAGATATGGCATCGCGTAATAACTCAATCATGGCACTATATTCAGCAATATTATTCGATGAAGGCCATAGACATACACCTCTTGAAGACAAAACCTGACCCGTAGGAGTATAAATCACCCAAGCAGTCGAAGCTGAGTTTTGAGTGTGGCAGCTGGCACCGCTAGCAAATCCTACATATACTGAAGACTCTATCGATATCTAGCACAACAAACAGAAGCAAGTCAACAAACTTGATCACCACAAGAAGACCAAAACTAAACTATGCAATTGCACAATTATATACAAAGTATCAGCCTCGGCTGAGAATTATGCATAGTATCTTTTGAGATAGAGCCCATTTCTAGGCTCCACCAAGCATGTCCCCTCCAATCCACTAGATCATAAGCACCTTTCTCTAATACTCGCTTGACCACATAAGGCCCATGCCACATGGGTTTAAACTTTCCTGCCCCTAACGGTTCACTAGATTGGTCATAAAAGAGGACCAAGTCACCCTCACTAAACTTCTGGGGACAGACAAACTTATCATATAGTGATTTAACACGACGCCTGTTTACCTCAAGATCCGCTAAGGCATCTCGACGTTGTTCATCAAGTTGCTCTAAGAGAACTAGACACTCTTCTAATGCATAAGTCTCTGGAAAAAGTTCCACGACTAACTTCAAAGAAGGGATTTCGCATTCAATGGGTAAAATCGACTCCACCCCATGCACCAACTGATATGGGGAAAAACTGGTGGCAGTCTTGACCGTGGCTCGATAGGCCCACAAAGCAGGATATAACATGATATGCCAATTGGTCTTGCTTTGTGTGATGGTTCTTTGGAGAATGGACTTAAGGGACTTATTCACAGCTTCAACCTGTCCATTCACTTGAGGATAGTCAGAAGAGGAATGCTCTTTCTTATACCCTAACTTTGAAGATAACTCATCCATCATCTTATTTTGAAAGTGCCTGCCATGGTCAGTGACAAGCTCTCTCAGGATACTGAACCAGGTGATAATATGATTGAATACAAAATGTGCGGTTGTCTCACCATCGGCTTTGATAGTGGGCATAGCCTCTACCCATTTCATGAAATAATCAACAACCACTATGATATGATGATGCCCCCAGCCAAAGCTGGGTTGTAATCCATAAAATCAACCACCCACTTGGTGAAGGGACCAACGGTGATAATCAAATGTAACGGGGTAGGATGCAAGCGCATGTTCCATGCAAACACCTAGCAAGGGTGGCACCACTTGATTGCATTAACACAATCTTTAAAGATCAACGGCCAAAAATAACCTACTCTCAAAATCTTTTGAGCTGTAGAAATCCCAAATAAAGGACCACCACATGCCCCTCTGTGGCAATCATTCAGCACAGACTCAACCTCTTCATGGGTTAAACATTGACGTAAAATGGAATCAACCCTGCAGCGATACAAAGTGTCACCGACAATACGGTAATTCTTAGCTAAATGATGTAATTGTCGACGTTCATCTTGTGAGAGGTGAGAAGGAACCTTCAAAGTTTGCAAATATATGATAATATCCCCATACCATGGGTCCATAGTCGAAATGAGAAAAATGTGCTCATCAACGAAAGAGTCCTCATGAATCTCCCCTTCATCCAAACTAGGAAAATCAGATATGAGCTCCGCAAAAATTAACGACTTCTTCGACTTTGCCAAAACAAACTCGAGATCGAATTCTTGCAAAATCGCAATCCATTTATTATATTTCCCCCTATCATCTGTCTAGTGAGGACGAATTGAAATGGATTAATGTGAGCCACAACCAAATTTTGGTGAAGAAGTATGTAATGCCTCAAACGTTGGACCGCATGGACGGTAGCTAGGGCTAGCTTCTCGACATGAGTATAATGAAGCTCCACATCAATGAGGTTTTGGCTAAGATAATAGATGACATTCTCTTGGAGCTCCTCGTCCTCTTGAAACAAGACCATACCAATCATCTCTTGAGATGCGGCCACATATATAAAAAAATCACGGCTATAGTCAAGTGGACTAAGCATGGGGGTCGATGCCAAGGATTTCTTTAAAGCATCGAAAGAATCCTAGTCTCGCTCATCCCAAATAAATGGTGTGTCTTTCTTCAATAAGCGCACGAAACCCTTAGTCAAATTGGAAAAATTGACCACGAATCTTCACAAGAAGTTCACCATCCCTTGCAAACTCTGAAGATGTCTAATATTTCACGGGGGAGACAATTGAAGTATTGCATCAACCTTTAAAGGGTCGACCATAATTCCCTCCTTGGAAACAATGAACCCTTGTAAGTGACCTACTCTCACGCAAAAGATGCACTTATGAGGATTTAACTGGATTTTATATCGACGACATCTTTCGAAAACCAAGTGTAGATGGTCAGGATGATCCACCCTCAAACGAGAGTGAGAAGCTAAATCATTGAGATACACTTCAATCAATAGCTTAAGGTCATGAAAAGCGAAGGTCATAGCCTGTAGAAAAGTAGCTCCGAAGTTTTTAAGTTCGAAAGGCATCTTCTGATATGCAAATGTACTCAAAGGACAAATGAAAGCAGTTTTATGTTGATCCTCAGGTTTAATATGGATCTGATTATATCCTGAAAAGCCATCCATAAACGAGAACACCTCACCTCCTACACACTCATCCAAAATCTGATCAATAAATGGTAGTGGGGAAGTTATCCTTAGGACAAGCTCGGTTCAGGTCTCTGAAATCAATGCATACACGGATAGTTCCCTACTTCTTGTCAACCAGAATGGGATTTGACACCCATTCAGTTAAGGGAACGGGATAAATGAAGCTAGTCTTAAGCAACTTCTCTATCTCTGCCTTAATAGCAGGTGCTTTCCTAGGATTCATCGCATGCAAACGTTGTCGAACAGGTTTAGCATCCAGATAGGTTTCAATCTCATGTTCAACAATGCAAGGGTCAATTCCCAGCATCTCCTCATATTACCAAGCAAAAACATATCGAAATTCTTTAAAGAGCTTGGTGTATGCTTCAACCTCTTTGGGGGAACAATCCACCCCAATGTACACATTCTCAATCTTTCCAGGAGTTCAAGAAATGTTGATAGGCATAGTAGTTGACAGGTTGTCCATGTTCCCTTCAACAAAATTACTAGGAGCGCCTAATGGGACATGAGCCTACCAACTTTCTCGCTAAGGATCTCCCTATAGTCATCACACTCCATACATTCAAGCTCAGGAAGAAAATAAGATCTATGATGTAACTCTCCCCAATGTTTTTCTAAACTACACATAGCTTCAAGAATAGCTTCATCCGTTGGAAAAATGTCATCGTCGCAATCATGTGAGTGAGATGATGCAACCACCCAAGCAGGCAGTGCATAAGGGTCCTCCCCCTTCGTCCGCGAAGAGGAAGGACTAGGATCTACAATAGGACCAAGATTAGCTTGATAAGCCACCAATGCTGTAGATAACGGCATGTCTATCTCAGTAGGTCTAGAGTCTTCATCTGAAGTGCTTGGAGAAGGAAGAGTACTCCAAGGGTCTTCAAAATGTGAAATACAAAATGGAAGCAAACTCAACGATGACGAAGCTCTACCAAGACTAGAACCTATGGTAAGAATTGGTGTGGGACAGTTGAAAGTTCCCATCAATGACAGATACATGCCCACCCCAACACTCTCAGTTGTCAACTGAGAATGATCAATGACCAAGATAATAGCTCTCGATGATGCTTTCGTACCTGAATTATTGAAAGATCTCTAATCGATCATAACAATCCTCCCATCCAAAGGAAAACAAATAACCCAGAAGAGGGATGACACAACCACTTGCATATTATAAATCCAGTTACATCCCAGTAAAAGAAATAGTCGAGGGGTGCATCAACCACCTCAACCTCGATTGCTACGGTCTTCCCTCCCAATTGGACCTCAAGGGAAGGAAGTATACCATGCGAATGAAAATATCTTCCATCAAACTCAGTCAACATGGTTCTAGATTTTGACAATGTAGGAGAACCTAAGCCCTTCCAACAAGCTAAAGACATCACAAAAGCCACAGTGCCTTCATCAATCACTATGCACTTGATGGTGTTGTTCATACACTCTACGTGCACTAAAAGAGACACATAGTAAGGCAAGTGAGGCTGGACTCCATGAGTTTCAAATTTAATCGTTGTGTAAATATTTCCATTAACCACCCCAAGAGCAGACAACAAGGCCTTCCTTTATGAAGTGCAAGTGTGAAGAACTTCTCAAGCGGACATCACACAAGGATTCTAGCCCAAATCCTACCCAATGGAATAGTTTTGGGCAGCTTTGGCATTAGGATCGTGCCCCGAACGCTTTAAGACTCCCTTAGGAATGTGAGGTGGAGCTTCGGGCTTGTCACTAGGTTTATCAATATGCAAAGGGCTCTCGGGTGGAGCATGTTTTTTTCCTAGGTCAGGTTGCGACGAACCATAATCCTTAGCTCGCGTCACAACATTCTCGGCAGATATCATGTTGATGTAACCATGGCCACTTACGGTGTTCGATGGGTTTTGACTCCCACCAGAAGCATTTCCAAGGTCCATGGTCATCGAATTCATATTTTGATTTTGCGGTAAAGGATCCATTAACACAGATGGGCTCTGTGCGATGAACTTCAAGGCATCTTCCATACGAGGGCACAGACGAGTGAGGTGATCTGCTCCGCAAATATTGCAAGGGAAATTGACCTTACGTTTATACTTCTTGTCCCCCCCAACATTACTATCGTTACTTTCATCATTAGCATTTCCGTTCCTATTCCCACCCTTACGATTGTTTCTTCCTTTCTTCTTATTCCTTTTGGGTTGTCGGTTTCCCTTCTGGTTCGACGATTGCATAGAATGTACATCCATCATTTGAGTGGGATGAGATGAAGTCGTAGCTTGTCTCGAAACAAGCTGGTTAATAGACAAACTTTTCATTTGATTTGTAACCGATTCCACAAATTTAGCACTTGCATAGCCAACAATGCCATCGGCATGTGGCCTAGGTTTGAACTTAGGATCGAAATTGGATCGTGATGCATTCAGAATTATCTCATATAAGAGCCCAGAATGAGCATAAATCAAGTCTAATTATTGAGCTCGAAAGATAGCATGTTCCTCACTCATCACTCCATATGTAGAAACATCCTTTGTTATATGGCAATAATGATTTGAGGAACCACTCCAAAAGAAATTCCGATGGAATGTGAGCCTTAATCAACCACTTTCATCTATGCCACTCTTGAATATGATCAGAGATATGGGTGGATTTATCTTGCTGAAATGTCGACAAGAACTCAATATCGGCATCATAACGCACAAGTAGATGAAAGTGATTGAGAAAGGTCATGGCTAAGTCATTGAAGGTCCAATATGTGCCCCTAGGCAACTCTATATACCACTTCACCGCAAGACCCGTGAGGGTGCATTGAAATAGTTGTAAATGAATGGAATCATGATTCAATGAATTTGAAGAGCACCATAGGTGGAAAGTTGTAACATGCTCACTAGGGTCCTCACCAGTCTTACCTTCGAATTTTGGAATGCCCAAAGGAAGCTTAGCAAGAATGATCAGCCATGTCGGATCATGAGACACCGGATCATTAGTCAATCTCGATAAGTCAGGAAAATTTAAAGTCGCTAGGAAAGGGAGCCTAGATGGTGGTATTTGGTTCCACGCTCCCTGATAACGTTGGTTCATATAGGTTTAATTGTTGTAAATCCCATGGCCTTGGCCAGTGGAATAATAGCCTCCTCCCATTTTACCCATAAAAGGGTGTATGGGAATATTATAGTTCAGAATACCTTGAGATTGGGGTTCTACGAAGCCATAGTTGTAGGACTGGTAAGTCGGTTGATTCCCGAACCCATAAGGTGGTACATAAGGTGGTACTGTAGCATCCCTGACCCTCCGACTGACGAAGAGGATGCTACCATACCATTATCTATCTAGGCAACCAGCCCCATGAATATACACATAAAAATTGAAATGCTTTGAACTAAAACATGCATACATAATTACCATACAATGGAAGCAAAACCATGCATTCAAGCATTTAGCATGTTCATTGTAATTCATTATCAAATGTAATTGCAGGGATTTAAACACAAGAATACTTATGTTATGAAGAATCTCATCTACAACCAGCTATGTCGCTGCAACATTCCACCCAAATATAGCCTAGTGTGCTCCTTAATCTCTCAGCAACATTGCCACCCCCAAGCTAGGCATGATTCCCCAAGGAATAAGGAAACTAAGCAGGCTCACACATAGCTAAAGATACACAACTCAGCCAAGCCAACACAGTTAGGTTTATAAGGCCATCAGGGAGCTGAGAAAAGATGACTGTTAAGCTGGTGGGCTCACTGGAGAGCTAAGGACACCTGCACCAGAACTAGCTTGAATTCTAGGACACCCACACACACCCAACATAAGGAATCAATCCCTTCTCTGCTACACAGTCCCTCAAGCCCTGACTTCCCTTCCAGTGCTATTCAGGGGTTATGGAGAAGAAAGCCAACCCTCTAGCTTTGTCTATGAGGCTCCCGAACACACCAAGTTTATCAAGCATAACAACCCTTCATTCCCACTCCAATATAGTCCAAAGACCAATCACTGCATACACACAACAAAATCGAGCAATTCACAGCTCTGGGGAAGAAAAGCAAACACCATAGAACAAAACCGAGGTGACAATTTGGGTAATACACAGCGCTGACTAGGAAATTCGATTCTTTAGTCATTCTTGGCTCTATCATGGCCAAAACGACTCAACAAGAACCCACAACAACCCAAATTTCGTGGAGAAACCAACAGCAATTTCTCAGCTACATGAGGAAAGAAAAACAACCCGCGTGGAGGTGAATTCACATATCCAAACCCATAACATGAAGAGAAATACACACATAACAAAATTGTGAGGGTAAGGCCACTCTCCCAGTTCTCTGCATGAGAATGAAATGCCAAAACCTGTGTGTGAGGAGAAGAACAGTCGTCTCTGCATGAGAATGGAAAAATGGAAGGAATGCCCACATGAAGAGGAACGGATCCCTGGTGGAGTGTGCATGTGGGCAAGGACTGGCAGTCCTCCCAGGCCATAACTGCCCCCAACTAACTCCAGAGAATTTAATTTGGTAGCTGAATGAGACAAGGAAAGGTGAGTAAGACAAAAAGGTGGGTGACAGCTAAATGGGTTCATCAATTGACACTTGGATTTTCCCCATTGACCCCAAAGGTCAAATAATTCCCCCCTATCCTTAGGAAAATCATGCCCTTTTCATTATGGTTGCATTGACATTGTTGGTTGTGGGTATTTTTAATTAAAATGCATATTTACATGATGCAAAAATTATAATGTGCCGGCTAGCACAAATATACCATCGGCAACAATTTTAATTGTCGAAAATAAAACGTTAAATCGATGGTGGGGCTTTTTCCTTTAGCTCCACACCATGATTAATTACAATATATACACCATATACATTTAATGCAAATAGGGTCAAAACTGGGGTGTTACATTCCCCTCCCCCTTCAATAGCACTGTCCTCGGTGCTTTACAAAATTGAACAAAATGCTACACTGGTATCGCCTCAGTGTTCCATAGAATTGAACAAAAATGGATGTGCCAATCGCATGGCATCCTCCAGGTCCCATGTAGCCTCTTCAGGACTGTAGTGCTCCCATTTCACCTTTACCTACCCTATGGCTCGGTTCTGGAGCATTGTGACCTTCCTGTCGAGGATGCGCATTGGCTCGATTTGGAACTCTCCCTCGGGTTCCACCTGAATCACATCCCAATTTATCACATGGTTAGAATCATGTACATATTTCTTAAGCAAAGAAACATGAAAAACATTATGAGCTCTAGTGCTAGCAGGAAATGCAAGTCTATATGCAACTGGCCCTATTCTTTCAAGCACTTCAAACAACCCACAATATCTTGGTAACAGCTTGGCACAACTTCCAAGCTTCAAGGAACTCTTCTTTTCCCTCACTCTAAGGTAAACATGATCCCCAACACTGAACTCTCTGTTCACCCTATGCTTATTTGCATAGCTTTTATGTCTGTCCTGGGATGCTTTCAGATTCTGTCTGATCTTTACAACCTCTTGCTCCATCTCCTTGAGCAATTATGGACCAAGCACAACCCTGTTCAATGGATTATCCCAAGTCACTGGTGTCCTACACCTTCTGACATACAAAGCTTCATACGGACTCATCCCCAAGGATGCCTGTTGTCCATTGTTATAAGCAAACTCTACCAAGTGTAAGTAATCTTCCCACTTGGTTGGTTTGTCCATCACATACATGCGAATCATGTCTTCAAACACCTAATTGACTCTCTCTGTCTTACCATCAGTCTGAGGATGGTAGGCAGTGTTGAAGTTCATCTTTGTACCCAAATATGCAAACAACCCCTTCCAAAAGTTGGAAGTGAACTTGACATCCCTGTCAGAGACTATTGCCTTAGGCAATCCATGCAATTTGAAAATCTCCTTCATGAAGATCTTTGCAATGTCATCAGTATTATGCGTAGACTTAACTGGTATGAAATGTGCTGCCTTTGTCAACTTTTCCACCACAACCATGATGGAATCATGTTGTCTCCAAGTCATCGGCAATCCTGTAATAAAATCCATGGAAATAACTTCCCATTTCCATTCTAGAATGGGCAAAGGCTGCAACAAACCTGCGGGGTGTTGATGCTCAACCTTTACCCGCTGGCATTTCATGCACCTTGAAATATATTCAGCCATGTCCTTTTTCATTTCTGGCCAAAAGTACTACTTTCTGGCAGTAGCAATTGTCTTCTGATATCCTGGGTGACCAAAATATGGAGCTTGATGGATTTCATCCATAACAACTCTCCTCAACTCTGCTACATTTGGAATATAAATTATGCCTTTATAAGTAAGAAGTCCATCTTCTTACAACTTATATACCTCATACCTCTTCTCAAGATTTTGCTGCTACAATTTGTCTTTTACTTGGGCATACATTTCATCTTCAGTAGTATGACTAACAATCTGTTGTCTCAAATCTAATTGGAAAATACTAAGAGATGCCACGTGCATTTCCTGCATCTTCCTGCTGAGTGCATCAGCTAGCTTATTCTCTTTTCCCTTTATGTGCTTGATTTCAAAATCAAACTCACATAAAAACTCCATCCATCTCGCTTGCCTAGCATTCAGAGTAGGCTGATCAAACAAATACTTTAGACCGCAATGGTCTGTCCTTAGCTCAAATCTTCTACCCATCAAGTAATGCCTCCACATCTTGAGAGCATGTACTATGGCTACAAGCTCTAGATCATGAGTGGCATAGTTATTCTCATGTTCCTTCAACTTTCTTGATTCATAACATATCACATGGTTGTCTTGCATAAGGACTCCTCCAATCCCTTGTCTGCATGCATCGGTACATACCACAAAATCTTTCTCTGGGTATGCAACTTTCAATACTGGTGCACTGGTGAGAAGATTCTTCAACTGCTAGAAGCTTTCTTCACACCTCGATGTCCATTCAAACTTTATCCCCTTCTTTTGCAAAGAAGTGATGGCATGTGCTACTTTGGAGAATCCTTCAATGAATCTCTTGCAGTATCTTGCAAGTCCCATAAAAGATCTTACATCTGTCACATTTCTTGGAGTAGGCTAATTCCTAATGGCTTCAATCTTTTCAGGGTCCACAGATATACCCTCTTCTGAGATAATGTGACACAAATACTGAATTCTATCTATAGAAGTCACACTTGCTCAGCTTTGCATACAACTGATGATCCCTAAGCAATTGCAATGTCAATCTCAAATGCTCTTCATGCTCTCCCTCATTCTTAGAATAAATAAGAATATCATCAAGGAAAAAAAGAACAAACTTGTCCAAATACCTGTTGAAGACACTGTTCATATGGCACATAAATGTAGATGGTGCATTTGTGAGACCAAAGGTACCACTACAAACTCATAATGTCCATACCTTGTTCTAAAGGTTGTCTTATGAATGTCTTCATCCTTGATTCTCACCTGATGGTAACTAGACCTCAAGTCAATCTTGGAAAATACATTTGCTCCTCTCATTTGATCAAAGAGGTCATCAATCCTAGGCAAAGGATATTTGTTCTTCACCGTGACTTTGTTCAGTTGTCTGTAATCGATACACAACCTAAGTGTACCATATTTCTTCTTTACAAACAGAACTAGTGCTCCCCAAGGAGACACACTTGGCCTGATATACTTCTTCTCCAACAACTCCTACAATTGCATCTTCAACTCTAGCATCTCAGGTGTACTCATTCTATAGGGTGTCTTGGGAACTGGTGCTGCTCCTGGAACAAGTTCAGTTGTGAAATCAATGTCCCTCTTTGGAGGAAGCCCTAGAATCTCATCCAGAAACACATCCCTGAATTCCTGCAACACATGAAAGTCCTCCAACCTAGGAGTTTCATTCTCTATTGCCTCCAAAATATGAGCTGCATACAACTGGCAACCTTTCCTACATAACTTCTTCAACTACATTGCTGAAACCTGCCTCACAGAAATAACCTTTGGAATGCCTCTTACCACTACTGGGTTCCCTTCTTCATCCATGCATTCTAAAGTCTTATTGTAATAATCAAGCTTTATCCTATGAGCTTCTAACCAATCCATTCCAATGAGGACATCATAGGAACCAAGTGGTAGAACATTCAGATCTACACAAGTGACCAATCCATTCATGACCAATGGACATTTCTCTACCACTTCACTAACCTTTCTCTTAGTTCCAGTGTCTAGTTGAACTAACCAAGATTTTCTATGCTTTACTTTCTTAAAAGCACAAATCTCCACTACTCTAGGGGTAATGTAACTATGAGTAGAACCAGGGGCAGCCAAAATAGAAACAGATTGCTCAACAATCTTTCCTGCAAATTCAACCACAGTTGACTGGTGATCTGCCTGGCGGTCCTCCACTGCAGCATAAATCCTAGGGACAACCCTTGCTACTTGACCCATTGTTCCTGCTTCTTGAATGTTGTAAGCTGGTCTTGCACTCTCATTCTCGAGTGGAAAATTCCTGCACATGTGGGGTCCTCCACCTTTCCAACATTGGAGAGGTTCTCTGTTCTGATGCGGATCTCTTGGCTTCTCTCCCAGCACTCCAGCTAGCTTACTCGCAGCTTAGGATGGTTGCTTCTGCTAATTCCTGAAGTTAGAAGGTTTGAAACCTTTCTTCCTTTGGTTAAACTTCTCATTCTTTTTGTCCTTCCATGTCTTATGATAATCAGGTTTACATTTGCTTTGCTCATAGCAATACTTAGCCTTCCTTATTGCTTCTTCAAGAGTTATAGGTTCATAAAGGAAACCCACTCAGGATACGCTGGATCTTCAATTTTTCATATTTGATGTACCTGACATACCTTAACAATTCTAAGAACTTATTTGCATACTCTTCCATGGTCTGTTGTCCCAATCTCAACTCATGGAACTCTTTAATCTTGTCATCATAATACCTGTCAAAGAGGTATTTTTGCTTGAAATAATTCTTGAACTGTTTCCACTTAAGTCTCCTTTCACTGATCTTCTTTACTTGCTTGAATTGCTCCCACCAAATGGATGCCCTTCCATTCAGATTGAATATGGCAACCCTTGCCTTCATGTTTCCCGAATAATCCTGAACTTGGAAGTACTTCTTTATCCCAAGAAGCCAAGCTTCAGATTCTTGTCCAGTCTTTGCCTCACCATCAAATGTAGGAGGTTTAGCCTTCTTAAATTCATCCCGAGAGCAATCCCGATGGTGCCTCTTTCTTTTTGCCTTGCGAGAAGAAGAGCTTGAGTCTCCACTAAATTCTTCTGAGTCAGATGCTCTACTAGAAGTCCTTCTTCTTCTTCTAGTACTACTCTTACTGCCTTCTGGTTTTACTGTACCCTGTCCCAAGTCTATCTTTCTTTGCAAGTCCGTCAAACTCTACAACATAGCAGCATTCAACTGATGCTGCTCTTCCTGGCCTTTAATCAAGCTTCTCATGGTGGCTGCAATATCTAGTGGTGTCTCTTGGAATCTCCTTCCATTAGACTCTATGTCATCATTTCCAACTTGGACATTTTCTCCCATGGCATATTGCGCATGCTCATAGGAATCCCGAGCATCATATCCGTCATGGGTTCTCATGGCTGAACCACAACCTACCTTACCGAACTGCACTACCTGGAATACTGCCCTTGAAGGTGACTATGATTCTGCAAAATGTTTTAGTAACACAACTGTTAGTTGCATATAATTCATATTAATCATAAATCACTTATCTTGACTGGGAAACCTCATATTAATAGTTTCAAACGGGCTTTTCTTTTCAAAAGAACAATTATCTGAAGGGGATGACGGGGATCAAGGGGGCTTGCCCCCTTGTGGGTGGGTCGAGGGCAGTGCCCCCGTTTTTTTTTTTTTTGTAAATCTTTGATTTTCGTGCAATCTAGTGCATAAGATCGCTACCATTTTTCTCCTTTTCAGCCCTATAAATCCACTGAAAAACTACGATCAGATTTTTTTATTCATCTGATCGGATCCCTTCCCAACTAACCATCCAATGTATTGGGTCACTAGTTGACAACTCTTCCGACACCTCGGTGGACCGATCTTCATTTGTCTTCCGATGCACATTGGGTCGATCTTCCTTTGTCTCCCAATACACATCGGCTTGATTTTCTTTTATCCTCCGATACACATCGGCTCGATCTTCCTCTATCTTCCGATGCACATCGGCTCGATCTTCCTCTGTCTTCCGATGCATCGGTTGATCGATCTTCTATTCTTTTCTGAGATTTCCTATACTTAGAAAAAATTGTGATTTTTTATTCTTATCTTCCTCTTTCTACCGCTGTGTCGGCTCCCTTTCGGTAAGCCTTGCCGACACCTCAGCTCTGCCCAGCCGAGACCTTCGACTCCTCCTAGCCGAGACCACTGGCAAAATTTCAAACTTAGAAAAAATTTCGAAAATTTTCTTCTCTTCTTCCTCTTTCCGTCGCCGCGTCGGCTCCCTTCATACTTTCTCATCCTGCATCATCAACAACCCTTCAACTAACTGAGCTAATGTATCGGTTGGCTTCAACAAACGTCTTCCGACAATTTCGACACTTTGAAAATTTTTGTAAATTTTCTCTCTACTGGGTTTCCTTACCAGATGGACTCAGCTTAAGTCATCCGACGTATCATATGGACTTTCGCCTAAGTCATCCGATGTATTAGATGGGATTCAACTTAAGTCATCTGATATTTTCCATACTTAGAATTTTTTTTTTAAATTTCCTGTCTTTCACACTTTTTTTCTCTGTTGGGCAGAGTGTAACCTTGCCTCTGTCATTGCTTTTCATGGCCCATTGAGGCCCATTGAGGCACATTTTTTTTCTCTGTTGGGAAAAGTGTAACCTTGCCTCTGTCACTGCTTTTCATGGCCCATGCTGCAACGAAGCTCTGATACCACACTGTAGCGTCCCTGACCCTCTGACCGGAGAAGAGGATGCTACCATACCATTATCTATCTAGAAAACCAGCCCCATGAACATACACATAAAAATTGAAATGCTTTGAACTAAAACATGCGTACATCATTACCATACAGTGGAAGCAAAACCATACATTCAAGCATTTAGCATGTTCATTGTAATTCATTATCAAATGTAATTGCACGGATTTAAACACAAGAATACTTATCTTGTGAAGAAGCTCGTCCGCAACCAGCTATGTCGCTGCAACGTTCCACCCAACCATAGGCCAGTGTGCCCCTTAATATCTCAGCAACACTGCCACCCCCGAGCTGGGCATGACTTCCCAAGGAATAAGGAAACTAAGCAGGCTCACACATAGCCAAAGATACACAACTCAGCCAATCCAACACAGTTGGGTTTATCAGGCCATCATGGAGCTAGGAAAAGCTGACTGCTAAGCTGGTGGGCTCACTGAAGAGCTAAGGAGACCTACACCAGAACTAGCTTAACTTCTAGGACACCCACACACACCCAACACAAGGAATCAGTCCCTTCTCTACTACATAGTCCCTCAGGCCTTGACTTCCCTTCCAATGCTATTCAGGGGTTGTGGAGAAGAAAGCCAGCCCTCTAGCTCTGTCTATGAGGCTCCCTAACACACCAGGTTTATCAACCATACCAAGCCTTCATTCCCACTCCAATACAGTCCAAAGACCAACCACTGTATACATAAAGCAAAATCGAGAAATTCACAGCTCTGGGGAAGAAAAGCAAACACCATAGAACAAAATCGAGGTGACAATTTGGGCAATACACAACTCTGACTGGGAAATTCGTTTCCTGAGTCATTCTTGGCCCTATCGTGGCCAAAACAACTCAATAGGAACCCACAACAACCCAAATTTCGTGGAGAAACCAGCAGCAATTTCTCAGCTACGTGAGGAAATAAAAACAACCCGGGTGGAGGTGAATTCACATATCCAGACCCACAACATGAAGAGAATACACACACAACAAAATCGTGAGGGTAAGGCCACTCTCCTAGTTCTCTGTGTGAGAATGAAATGCCAAAACCTATGCGTGAGGAGAAGAACAATCGTCTCTGCGTGAGAATAGCAAAATGGAAGGAATGCCCACGTGAAGAGGAACGGATCCCTGGTGGAGTGTGTGTGTGGGCAAGGACTGACAGTCCTGCCACACACCACTACCCATGCAAAACGTTTTCCCAGGCCATAACTGCCCCTAACTAACTCCAGAGAATTTAATTTGGTAGTTGAATGAGACAAGGAAAGGTGAGTAAGACAAAAAGGTGGGTGACAGCTAAATGGGTTCATCAACTGACACTTGGCTTTTCCCCATTGGCCCCAAAGGTCAAATAATTCCCCCCTATCCTTAAGAAAATCATGCACTTTTCATTATGGTTGCATTGACATTGCTGGTTGTGGGTATTCTTAATTAAAATGCATATTTACATGATGCGAAAATTATAATGTGTCAGCTAGCACGAATATACCATCGGCAACGATTTTAATTGTTGGAACATAAAACGTTAAATTGATGGTGGGGCTTTTGCCTTTAGCTCCACACCATGATTAATTACAATATATACACCATATACATTTAATGCAAATGGGGTCAAAACTAGGGTGTTACAGGTACATACCCTGCTGACACATAAGGAGGCACATAGCCTTGTGACACTATGGTGTGAGCATACGCGGGAACAACATGGATATCAGTAGTACTCCAACCTGAAGGACCGTGCGAGTTAGGGGGGGGATGCATCGTAAGAATCACATTTGAAGGAATGGGTGTCAAAGACAATGGAGCATGGGATGGGATATAACTTGTGTTCCCAATGTTCACATGTCTAGGGTTACTTCTGTGAACGAGGACACTAGTACAAGGTCTAGGTTGCATTTGTGAGGATCCTCCCACTGCAGGAGTGGAAGGTGCAATATGAATACTACCAAACCTATCTACATGGAAAGGAATGGCAGTACCCCCATGCGTAGCACCAAGGTCAACACCGGATCCAACATTGGATGACGGTCCGGTCTCAGGAAGGTCTGGCATGCCATACCTAAATGGGCCAGTGCTAGAGGGTATCGGATGAGTCTCATCACTCGAAATGTGTGAAAAATATCGGTGGTCTGCATTTATATAATTTGGAAATTGTGATAGTACATTATGTGACGCCCCAACCTCAAAGTGATCGAGTTCTTTCGGTGTCCCATATAAAATATCAGGTATAGTCTCTACCCCGGGAGGTGGAGAAGGGGGATGCTCCGGGATCTCAGATGTATGACTCATGGTGAGATCTGTGGGTGAATCAAAGTGAGTATCAGTCTTCCCGGACTATCTGGTTCTCTCTCGCAAAGGAGGAGGAGATGTAGAAGGTGGAAGACCTGCTAAGCGACGAGAACGACAGAGTTCTGCTCCCACATCCACGATGACTAAACAAAAATAAAAAGAATCAAGCTAATTACGTCCCCTAAATCAATCTAACGTACACATAGCACACTCCTAAGAAAATCTACAACCAAAATACAAGCAAACCAAGGGGAGGATATGTGAGCTCCCGAATACAACATGTATGTCTCTCCTAGGAGAGGCTTGAGACTCCCATACACTACAAGCGGAGGTGTGTAACCAATTATAGTGGCCCTCAGCTTCAACGCGTAAAGTGTTTGTGTTGTTCAACCCCTACCTAGCTAGGACACTCACAGAATAACCTATGCAAGTACCCCTTGTTATACCTGAACTAAGGTCACCCCAATATAACCAATGCTCAGGCGAACAGTCGCAGGAGGGATCGACCATATGGGCAGGGTAGCAGAGCACGAAGCTCGAAAGCACCAAGTGGTACCTCAAAAGCCCCCAGATATGAATAAGATCCTGGAAATATCTCCAGCACTCACAAAAAGTGGCCAAGGGTTATCCCAACCACAATCGTGCACGCTGCCTCGTGCTTAACTCCAGTGTAAGAGGAGCCTCTTGAGAAAACTAATTATACCAAGGACTTCACTCTCTCACCTAGACAGACACCTACTTGTTTCGTTTAGTAGTCTTGGAGAATTAACTCACAATGAACTATTCCAAGACTCTAAATCCTAATCTTGTTGATGTAGCCTATCAAAGAAAAATGTGTAATTCATTTTAAATGAAGCGTTGATTTCAGTGGCTGTGATTACTCAAAGGGAAATGACCGTGCAACTAATGATATTATGACTCAGCAGTGAAACTAAATGTGCACGCCTAACAAACAATGTCAAGTGCAATTTTGTCTAAGTGAGAAAATGGGGTATGCCACTACATGAGATGCATGTTTTTCCTTCAAATGATAATGCAACCATTCCTATATGAAAGCCTAACTATAACTTCACTAAGCAAACCTAATGCAAGTACCATGCAAGTGCAAAATGAAAAAATGCATAAACATGCCAAAAATAAAATATTTTTGTATTTTGGAAATAAATGAGATGTAAAAGCAACAAAAGACTCTACAACTCTCAGACCCTGCAACAACTCAGAGACAACAACCATGCAAGGCACCAAGATAAAATAAATCTAATGCACTAAACCCAAAACAAAAAGGAAATAGATGACAAGAACAACATCTAATTAAAAAGCAAATAAAAGGGTCTTTGGTCAGAAACAAAGGCAGTATACAGACACTAACAACATCCAGGAAGACTTGGCAACATTCAAAATTCACCCAAAAACTCTTAATCATCCAAATCAAACTCAAAACAAAGGCATACACGACTGTTCGTAGTGTTGGGGCCTGGAAATTCACAGGCCGCAACAGAAAAGGATTCTCCCCAATCAACGTTCCCAACTAGCCCGTTGACTGTTTGGTATAGGGAATCCGTCCGGTTTGCGGTCCGGCTACTGTAGGTCAAGTAACAAAACAAAGGTTTTACCGGTTGCGGCCCGGTCCACCGAGTTTTTTTATTTTTTGACTTAATGCATGAAATGCAAAGACCTAATTAACAATGCAGGATGATGAGGATGCGGGGAGCATCACAATGTGATGCGCAGGTTCTTACCTCTCGTCTTAGGCTCACAAGCATCTACATCACATATGCAAGAACGAAACAAACTACTCTTCATCTAACTACCTATCTATCCACCTATCCCCGGGGAGCCAGAATATGATTTATTTATGAGTAATGTGGATTATTCATGTATTATAAACAAAAATTACAGGTAGGTGATATTCTTCTCTACAACACATGAAAGATTAAAGATATTTCAACAATCAGATAGCCAACTGTTTCATAAGCAGCATACATTACTCATAGTGGAAATCTTCATAAAATAAACCAAAAAACATTCATACAAGAACATAGGTTCTATGAGTTAA
>LPNX010520568.1:184658-218813 GCA_001517045.1 Pseudotsuga menziesii | reverse complement strand
ATGGCCTAACAAAGTGCAGCATTTAATGAACTTGTCTAAGTCTAGCATGATGCAAAACATGTCGTATGATATTAAACCATTCTATCACTTATATTCTAGACAGTAGTGAATCTACATCCATATGCAATGTGCCATTTCCCTGTGTTTAATGTGATAGCAAGCAGTGAAGCTAATGCATGCATGTACAACCTAAAAATGCCTTGACTATCAGAACCGTTAAATACAAGGTGCAGTGTTCAGCAATTTAGTCTGTGTATTAGCAAACAAAGAAGATGATTGAACATAGCACGAGTCTCCTATGTTTTCCAATACCAAACATCTTAACAACACATATCTTAGCAGGCACAAAATTGGAACCATGCTTTTTGCGGCAAAATAATTACATTAAATTGACTACACATTTTGCTCTCTGCGTGGACTACTGTCATCCTGCTGTATGGGTAAAAACTACACGCGACGTCTACGATGCTTACGCCTCTGCGTTTCAGGTTAATAAACTACAAACTGCAGCAGATCCCTTCCAACCGGCTACGGCTTCAGATAATGGTGCACAGAACGGTGCGGCAAAATAGAGGCTCAAGGGTGCGGGTAAAATGAACCTCGACCCAAAAAGGGGAAACCGCCAAATGCCATAGAAAAACCCATACAAACCTCCCCCCGCTCCTCATCCTCACACTTGGGCCAGCTAGGTGCAGGCGGCGAAACGGCCGCCTGCACCAAGCCTCCATCCACTATGCGCGGGGCTTGCAAACAAAGGCCGCGGGCCAAAACAAATATTCTGTGGGTTAAAAAATGCCCCCAACCGCGAATAGTAATTCCACAAGAGACTCCCCGATATATAGGCGTGAAAACACAAGGCGGACAAGAAGAATGACTGCAGCAAAACCTAACCGCGGGAAAAAACTTTCGTACTCCTAGCTATGCTAAAACCAACCCTCCCCTATATGCTTTAAAATGGAGTTGAGGGGAAATAATCATAGCAAAGCACCCCACCGTAGCAAACATCAATCAAACAAAACCCTGAACGGAATGAGGTAGGGCAACAACGAGCCTACCTGGAAGCAACGCGTTGGTCGGGCTTCCTCAACTGCCACTTGGATGCGAGTACCGGCACGGTGGTCCACGACCTTCGAGGGGTCGACAGCGCAGGATGATCACGACAGTTCGAGCAAAACAAACAATAGAATAATCCAACGCGCTTACCCCCATATATAAAATAGTTTGTACGTGTGATAGGGTTTTAAATCGGACGGGAAACAACTTTGGGTCGGAGGGTAAAATGTAAAACCTTCCGCAACGACGGAAAACCATAACCTAAATACGACCGCAGTGATAAGCGAGGCAAAAAACTAACGATCGGACGTCGGAGGGATTTTAGGATCGGATGATGAAATCCAACTTCCTTCCGCAACGAAGGACGGCCAAAGTGTTGACCCAGCTACGGAGACACGCATGACGGAAAAAAACAGAAGATCGGGCGTCAGAAGGTTTTGGAATCAGAGGAAGAAAGCCAACTTTGCTCCGCAACGGCGGAAGGTCGAACCGCGGATTCATCCGCAACTGCGGGACCCAAAGACTTAAAACGTTAAAGGACGAATGGAAAAAGAAGTAGCTTTCCTTCCACAACGGCGAAAGAAAGAAACAATAAAGCTTCCGATTCAAAACCAATATTCCGCCGAGGCAAAACACATACGTCGGAAAGAACGTTGAAAAACAAACTCCAAACTCACCCGCAACAGCGGGGATCAAATGCAAAGATCCGTCGGCAACGGTGGGCAAGGAAATAACCACACCTTCCGACGTAAAACCAAAAGTCATCCGCAATGGCGGGAAAAGAAAAGGCAAATACCTCCGCAATGGCGGGAATGTCAATTAAACAAACTTCCGATTCATAGTGGCTTCAAAGGTATTCAAAGATAACGATAAGGCTTGATAAAAAAAGGGAATTTTTCAGCGTTAGAAGGAGATGTAAACAAGTGGTAAACCAATTCAGCATAAGAAACTCTTTCTGAAAGCTCCCTGACCAAATCAAAGCATAAAATCAAGCAAGTCCAAGCGAAAGGAGGGTCCTAAATTTTTTTAGAATTTTGGGAAATTGTTGCAGCTGCAACAATTGGCGACTACCTGGAGAACCCCAGATCTCTGACTTAACTCCTTCCCAGTGCAAGACTGTCTGAATAAAAATGAAATCTTCTAGACACTTGCATTCCTAAGCAAGCCAAATAATGCATTTAACTTATTTAAAGAAGTCCATTCTTTTTGGGAGATGGTAACATTAGAAGTATTACAAGTCTGAATAACTCTTTTGAGGCCAACTAGGTGAGGTTTATTTTGCCTGTCCTCGGGTAGTTTACAGCTTGGACACCACTGGATCGTAACAGAATGTAAACAGTATTATCCTTTTGTTCCTCATTCCCATGCCAACTGCACTGTTGTGCCCTTTTAACTTTAGTTGTTTTGATATGAGTCTTCCTGCAGGCCTTTCTTACTGAATTTTAATTCAGGATCCTCTATCCCATAGTGTCCTTTTGTGTGGACAATGTACTTCATATTTCAGTTCACAGACGGAGAGGATCTTGTGGCCATTTTAGTACTTCATGCTTTGACATTTTGCTTTGAAATATATTGTTTTCTTTTAAGGAGTTTTGACTCTTGATAGCTTTTTGCTTTTCTGAATATATGACATGGGATCATTTGTATATGACATACTGTCTTACTCTGCTTCCTTTCCGTGAGTCTTTTGCTGTCACCCCCTTGGGTATTTAAGATGTGAAATGGATGGAGCCTCTAAATAGTATTCCAGACCTTTTTTACTTCTGAGTTATTTACAGGGGTTAAGTAAGACTTCAATGAATGCATTGCCAGTTAGGAAAACTGTTACTAGAAGACATTCTTCACTTTAAAGCACATTTTTTTTTTTGCTCAAGACTTCAGTTAATAAAGAACCCTGATGTCCCCATTGCAACCAAAAGTTTGCCTCTTTATTCAAAACCAAAAGAAATGCTAGCAAAGTAAATAAAAGAACACATCATTAAATTAGATAACCAAAAGTAAAAGCATCCAAGCATTAAAGAACACAAAATCAATTTATTTATGTACAAAGCAAAAGAAAAGAAAAATTATTGCCCACTCCTAAAAATCTTTAATCATGGGTAGTTAAGGGGTGGGCTGAATAATAGAAATGAGTTGTTTAACCATGATCTATCTTTGTTGTTTTTGAAACTGAACACATGTCTACTATTCTATAATCATTTCTCACAGCTTGACAAATTCGAAGGAGCTCAGGCTGAGTGTCAGTTATATAACTAGCCTTTCTTGAAGTAAGATGTCTTAACTCAAACTCAATCAGATAATTTCCTAGGACAGAATCAGCATATTCGTTTCCCTCTCCTAACTTAGTGACATTGTGCTTCATGTAGGGCTCTCTTAATATCTTAATCAGGTTTGGGCTGCCCTTCTGAGGTAACCACAAGTGAGACCAATCCGAAGCAAAATACCCATTCAGTCTTGCTGTCCAATCTCGGTTCAGGATCATTCCATAGCCATCAGGTATGTCTGCTACTACAATGTTAATGTAATGACATGTCCTTTTATTTGCAGACAATCGAATCAGAACATTCTCCATCTCCCCCACTAGTTTGACACTAGTTTTGTCAAGTTGAGTGACATCCCAGATAGTAGGTTTTAACTGCCCATTAAGTTTTTTGCAAACTGCCAAAGGCATAACATTCATCGATGACCCAGAGTCCACCAAACAATTATGCACCTTATGATTCAAAATTTCGAGAGTCACAAGAAAAGGTGGAGCGCTAGTTTTCATTGTCCTAGTTAATTCGATCTTTTCTTCCACAGGTTGGTTTTTTGTGGGCATCTCCTCTTTAAGTCTGTCATCTTTTCCTTCCTCATCATCTTCCACAGGTTTGGCAGGTTCAACGAGTGGCTCTTTTTCCTGTTTGCAAGTAGTGGCTTTAGGCATGTCATCTTTAGCCTTCACATCTACCTGCTTCTTGACTTTCTCTTGCAATTCTTTAACCTTTAGAAGTATTGCATTGTCCTTAATCGCTAGGTTCTTATCTTTTGTGGTTGTAGGTGTATATTGAGACTTGAGAGCATTTTATTCTGTGTTAAACAACGAAACCCCATTCCATAAGAACATTGTATCATCCTCTTGCTTCTCTACGGTCTGTTCTTTTCCTCCTTTTTCACCACTGTCTTCAGTCAGTTTGAAGTTCAGCAACTTATTCATAACCAAGACATTGAATTCAACCATTGAGGGCATTTCTTCTCAGAGTGAGGTTGCTGGTGAAAAGTGCAGAAATTATCACCCCCTATTTCTGTTATATTTACTGATGGTAGATGTGGGGGAGGGACTTGCCATTGGTTATTATCCTCTCTTTCTGGAGAATAGGTTTTATGAGTTTTATGAGCTTCCCTCCCTTTCTCCAGGTCTATTATTCTATTGGATAAATTCTACATTATTTTCAGCATTCCCTGATAATCATGCGGGTGATCCTCCAGGTTTAGACAGAAGTAAAGCTCTTCTATCTGTAGTTTCCTTTCTAGATGGGTCCGGATAATCTTCTACACTTTCCCTCTCAGCCTCTACTCTTTCGGCCTCTTCATAAGTCTCTCCCAATGTGGGTTTGGCTTTCATTTTGGCAAACATGGCCAACTCAGGCCCTAGGGCTGACGTATAATAATCGATTAAGACCTTGTCTGAGGGTCTGTCAGCTTCAGAGAAGTTCTTTAGGTACATTGAAAGTCGTTGAGTGAAAATATGTGCCTTCTCATTTTTCTCCTTTCTTAACAAACCAAGACCTTTCATTAATGAGGCATGAGTTCTCTGAGTTACATATTTATTTCTGAATATTCTTTCAAAAGTATTCCAGTCGGGAATAGAATTGGCAGGGAGACTGAAATACCAGGACGCTGCTGCTCCTTTCAGGGTGTGCGGGAAAAGTCTACAGACCACATCTTCATACTCCCCAGCCTTTAGCCCTTCTAATGCTAGATAACAGCTTTGCAGGCGGTCATCTACAGGAATCCTTTCTTCGGGGTCAAACTTAGGCAGCAGCTTGTCAAAGGCTTGAGGCAGGTTATGCAAAGGCGGTGTGAGATTCAGAGGGGATCTAGCTCTCCATGAAGGCAATGGGTTGGGCTGGTTTGCATTTATGCCAGCCATAGGCACAGGCCAAAGAACAAAATCTGAGTAATGAGTCACGCAAGGTGAGAACAGGCTTTTTTACTTTAGAGGTATAATCGAAACCTGTAAGTACTTGGATCAGGCTGGAAGCTTCAAATATCTGCTGGTAAGGTGATCCTGGGAAAACTAAGTTTCCACAGCCAGCCATGCACTGGCGGCCCTCCTTCTAGTGCCAATTCTGTTGGGGCCTGGAAATTCGCAGGCGGCAACAGAAAAGGATTCTCCCCAATCAACGTTCCCAACTAGCCCGTTGACTGTTTGGTATAAGGAATCCGTCCGGTTTGCGGTCCAGCTACCGTAGGTCAAGTAACAAAACAAAGGTTTTACCGGTTGCGACCCGGTCCACCGAGTTTTTGTATTTTTTGACTTAATGCATGAAATGCAAAGACCTAATTAACAATGCAGGATGATGAGGATGCGGGGAGCGTCACAATGTGATGCGCAGGTTCTTACCTCTCGTCTTAGGCTCACAAGCATCTACATCACATATGCAAGAATGAAACAAAATACTCTTCATCTAACTACCTATCTATCCACCTATCCCCGGGGAGCCAGAATATGATTTATTTATGAGTAATGTGGATTATTCATGTATTATAAACAAAAATTACAGGTAGGTGATATTCTTCTCTACAACACATGAAAGATTAAAGAAATTTCAACAAACAGATAGCCAACTGTTTCATAAGCAGCATACATTACTCATAGTGGAAATCTTCATAAAATAAACCGGAAAACATTCATACAATAACATACGTTCTATGAGTTAGAACGGTCTCACAGTTAATGGACATAAAGCTGAAAACGAAATAGTTCCTCTTCAACAAATCCATAGCACAACATTTGAATATTCCACTAAGCTTTCTCCAACAGGCAAACTGTAATCTATTGCAAAAGGAAATAGTTCTTCTTACAATATGTCTTCACCAGTCTCACTGGGAAAAATTCCTTCCCTTCTTCTAAGTCTTTTACATTTATACAAAAAGGGTCGGACTATTGGGCTGCCCAAAGTGACCTTTGGGCTTCCCAACCTCTCATCTCCCAATGTTCTATTTTTCTTAAATGTTTTACAAAAATTAGTTACAAATTATAATGATGACCGACCCTTCATGAGGAAGGGCCCACTTGACTATCCAGAAACTTCCTCCACGCTGCAGCCTCATTAGCGATGCCTTCAAAAGTACAAGGTTCTAAAAACTGAATATTTATCTCAAATTTCTCAGCTTGTTTCTTGATAGCCTCGACCCTGGGCGTACTCAATCGGAGCTGATCTTCCAGAAGCAGTACACTGATGGCTGGGTGTTCTACTTGGCTTCTCAAGATCAGATCATCCATGGCTTTGATATCCTGCACCTTAGCTTCTTCCTCCTGGAATCTCTTCTGCAATAGCTCCTCAAAGGCATCGTGATATGGGAGAACTTCAAGCCTCTCCTCCACTTTTATCTGGCACCGGTTGTATGTATTAAGAAGTCTTCTGAAGAATTCGGTGCATAATCCCTTTGTCTTCTTTACTGCCTTCTTGAAATCTTCAGCAGTATTTATAGAAAACTCCACTAGGTTATAGTCTCATTTGAGGGCCTGCTGGCCTTTTCCCGGTAGCTTTGCTGGGGATTCCTCGTTGTTCTCCAACCTTGTCATTCGTACAGTCAGGATCTCTAGGATGTCCTGGGACCTGTCCACAAAGTAGGATGCAGTTTCTACGATCTCCTCCAATTGGCCGTCGATCTGCAACACTTTACACCTTTCCTTTTTAACAACAGTCTGCAGCTGCAGCATCTTGGTTTTCTGGGTCAATACATGCTGCTTGAGAGGCTGAAGATCGACCTGCTATTCTCTTGCTACTTCCAAAGTAGTGTTCAAAGCGGAAATATGCTCCTGATGTTCGTTTCTCAGTTCTTGGGTGTGCATATCATTGGCCTGCAAGAGGATCTTCAGCTGTTCTTCTAGCTCCTCCACCTTTGCCAGTAGTTGTCCCTTCTCACCCTTTAGATCTTGGCATTCCTTCTGCACTTTCTCTAGGGCCTCCTGTGATGTTTCCTTGACTTGCATTTCTACTTGGAGGGCCTGTACTTCGCTCTTGAGGATTCCATTTCCCGTTGCACGTCTTCATATTTCCTTTTGAGCCTGTTGCTCTCTGCCCTCTCGTGCCTCAATGTATCCTTTAATTGAGTAGAAGATTTCTTGGATTGCTCCAAGTCTATCATTATCTTTCCTATATTATCTTCTGAAGCTTGGATGAATGCGGACCTGGCTCTTAGGGTAAATCTCGGATCCTGGTCAGTTCCTAGCATAACAGCAGTATCTGTTATCATTTTACCAGGTAGACCTTTCGCCTCAACTTTCCTCTATGTCCTCTTTATTATTATTTTTGTTGCCCTATCATAATATACAGTGTTGAAATCAGGGACTTCCTTTCCCTTTTCCTGCACAAAAGGGACCAGGTTGAGCGTGGGCACCATGGGTATGCTGGTAGCAGGTACTTGAGGGGTCTGAACCTCGGGGTTCTCCATCTCCTGAGTCTGCCCTGCTGCTGTTTCAGAAGCTGACTGCTGTGTCAACTTTATTTTTTCAGCTTCTTGCTTTTGGAGCTCCTCATTGAGCTTTCTCTTTGCTTCTTCTGCTTCTTTGGCTGCTTCCTCTGCTTTCTCAGCTGCTTCTTGGGCAGCCCTTTTTTCTCCTTCTGTCTGCAACCTTTCTGCAGCTTCTTTTGCCAACCTCTAGGCTTCTTCATCCCTCCTTTTGGCTTCTTCCTCAGCCTTAGTCTGTTCGTCCCCTTTTCCTCCTTTGGTGGTAATTTTCTTCGTGAACCTTCTCTTCAGGGCAGTCATGTTAGGGGCATTCCGGAAGACAGATTCTTCCCTATCAAAATGGTGAGTATACTCGAAATGCACCTTATGCTCTTTACAGTGCTCAGCTACTTTCCTGTGAGTATCATTTCTTCGAAAAGCCATCTCGCCAAAATGGAACTTCTCCAACTCTTCTATGAATTCAGCAGCTTGTTTCACCTTGGTGAATCTGTAGCTTCCTAGCTTGAATGGCAAAGGAGGGTAGGCAGTCTTCTTATGTTCGAACAAAAAACTGCCTATTCCATCTATGAACACTTGTCTGACTGCCTCCTTGTGGACTATGTAATCTGTTGCATATTTGGGCAGCAGTGAAGGTGTTCTTGATCCTCCAAACATCCGGAAGTACATGCCATTTTTAGTTAAGTAATAATCCGCGTATTCTTCTATTACTTGCATGGCTTCTTCCGACATATAGTCACACTCCTTTCGGAAAATGAGTGTGTACAGTGGCATAATGAAATGCTCACAGACCTCTCTATAATGGCTATGGTACTGGTGAGCCCACAATGGTTTATATGCAACATAAACAGGCATTCTTTCCCTGTCCCAGATGCACCTGAGACCAGGGAAAGGCTGGTTGCATAGTATGCAGTCTATCACTATTGAACTCATATAGAATTCAGATCTTTTCTGGGATTCTCCTCCCAACGCTGCGGCCAAGCAAGAAGAAAGACTGCTTGATACCAGGCTGGCCCAGTTGAAGACTGTTCCTTGGGATGCAACGTAAAAAATAATAGGTATCCATTCCAATTTGAACAACCTGCCGTGAGCTCTTCCAAATATCTTGTTGAGCATCAAAGCTATGAATCTGTATGGAACCCTTAAACTGGCAGTGTCATATTCTCCTGTCACTCTGTTCCTGAAATGTTTTCCAGTCAACATCATTCTTTTCATGGTTTCTATAAGGTCCATTCTAATGCTGTCTAACCAGGCATCAGATAAGAACACCTGAGCTTCTGGCAAGTGGTAGGCCAGGGCTACGTATCCCGGGCTATAAGCAGCATAGCCTTGCTTTTCAACGTTCCCCAGGATCATTGTGGCTATGTCTGCATGGGGCAGAATCCATCCAATTACCTCAGAGCATGGGAACAGCTCTGGTCTGGTAGCAACCTTCATGATAGAGGATTTCTCTATGTTAGCATAGATGGGCTCTTCTTCTAAGCCCATATCGGGAACCTCCCTGCGGGAAATCAACCTATGTATTTCACCCCATTTGTACTCGGGCTCGACACCAGAAACACATTGAGTGTCTTCATATATGTATTCGGTCTTTGTGACGACCTCTACTTCTGGCCCTTCTTCGACCACAGGGGCCTTCTTCTTTTGTCTCTTGGACATTGTGGATTCGAATTCTTCCTGCCACATATAACATTGTAACATTGAGAAATTCAAGGTGTAGACATTTGTATGACAGTGTGCAAAGTTTTACTTTTTCTTTATGTGCATTATGACAACAATTTGTTAAAGAGACAAATGTATGCCTGGATAGCCTAAAATGGCCTAACAAAGTGCAGCATTTAATGAACTTGTCTAAGTCTAGCATGATGCAAAACATGTCGTATGATATTAAACCATTCTATCACTTATATTCTAGACAGCAGTGTATCTACATCCATATGCAATGTGCCATTTCCCTGTGTTTAATGTGATAGCAAGCAGTGAAGCTAATGCATGCATGTACAACCTAAAAATGCCTTGACTATCAGAACCGTTAAATACAAGGTGCAGTGTTCAGCAATTTAGTCTGTGTATTAGCAAACAAAGAAGATGATTGAACATAGCGCGAGTCTCCTATGTTTTCCAATACCAAACATCTTAACAACACATATCTTAGCAGGCACAAAATTGGAACCATGCTTTTTGCGGCAAAATAATTACATTAACTTGACTACACATTTCGCTCTTTGCGGGGACTACTGTCATCCTGCTGTACGGGTAAAAACTACACGCGACGTCTACGGTGCTTACGCCTCTGTGTTTCAGGTTAATAAACTACAAACTGTAGCAGATCCCTTTCAACCGGCTACGGCTTCAGATAATGGTGCACAGAACGGTGCGGCAAAACAGAGGCTCGAGGGTGCGGGTAAAATGAACCTCGACCCAAAAAGGGGAAACCGCCAAATGCCACAGAAAAACCCATACAAACCTCCCCCCGCTCCTCATCCTCACACTTGGGGCAGCTAGGTGCAGGCGGCGAAACGGCCGCCTGCACCAAGCCTCCATCCACTATGTGCGGGGCTTGCAAACAAAGGCCGTGGGCCAAAACAAATATTCCGTGGGTTAAAAAATGCCCCCAACCGCGAATAGTAATTCCACAAGAGAATCCCCGATATATAGGCGCGACAACACAAGGCGGACAAGAAGAATGACTGCAGCAAAACCTAACCGCGGGCAAAAACTTCTGTACTCCTAGATATGCTAAAAACAACCCTCCCCTATATGCTTTAAAACGGAGTTGAGGGGAAATAATTATAGCAAAGCACCCCACCGTAGCAAACATCAATCAAACAAAACCCTGAACGAAACGAGGTAGGGCAACAACGAGCCTACCTGGAAGCAACGCGTAACTGACGGGTGAAGTGGTCGGGCTTCCTCAACTGCCACTTGGATGCGAGTACCGGCACGGTGGTCCACGAGCTTCGAGGGGTCGACAGCGCAGGATGATCATGACAATTTGAGCAAAACAAACAATAGAATAATCCAACGCGCTTACCCCCATATATAAAATAGTTCGCACGTGCGACAGGGTTTTAAATCGGACGGGAAACAACTTTGGGTCATTGGGTAAAACGTAAAACCTTCCACAACGGCGGAAAACCATAACCTAAATCCGACCGCAGTGATAAGCGAGGCGAAAAACTAACTATCGGACGTCGGAGGGCTTTTAGGATCGGATGATGAAAGCCAACTTCCTTCCGCAACGGAGGACGGCCAAAGTGTTGACCTAGCCGCGGAGACACGCATGACGGAAAAAAACAGAAGATCGGGCGTCGGAAGGTTTTGGAATCGGAGGAAGAAAGCCAACTTTGCTCCACAACGGCAGAAGGTCGAACCGCGGATTCATCTGCAACTGCGGGACCCAAAGACTTAAAACGTTAAAGGACGAATGGAAAAAGAAGCAGCTTTCCTTCTGCAACGGCGGAAGAAAGAAACAATAAAGCTTCTGATTCAAAACCAATATTCCGCCGAGGAAAAACACATACGTCGGAAAGAACATTGAAAAACAAACTCCAAACTCACCCGCAACGGCGGGAGTCAAATGCAAATATCCGTTCGCAACGGCGGGCAAGGAAATAACCACACCTTCCGACGTAAAACCAAAAGTCATCCGCAACGGTGGGAAAAGAAAAGGCAAATACCTCCGCAACGGTGGGAATGTCAATTAAACAAACTTCTGATTCAGAGTGGCTTCAAAGGTATTCAAAGATAACGATAAGGCTTGATAAAAAAGGGAATTTTTCAGCGTTAGAAGGAGATGTAAACAGGTGGTAAACCAATTCAGCATAAGAAACTCTTTCTGAAAGCTCCCTGACAAAATCAAAGCATAAAATCAAGCTAGTCCAAGCGAAAGGAGGGTCCTAAATTTTTTTAGAATTTTGGGAAATTGTTGCAGCTACAACACGTAGAAAACCTGTGTATGTACGCGGAAATTCAGAAGAAACCTGCGTGTATACGCAACTGTGAAGAAAAAACTCGCGTACAAGAAGAAAGAAGGGGAAAAATGATAAGCCAAGGTCAAAATTACTTCAACCAGACACTAAAGGGTAAACATGCTTCTAGACCCAACACAAAAACTCAGAGAACAGAGAACAATTCAATCCCTTTGTGCACCCAATCCCCAAATAAAAAACAAGGAACCTCCCCAGCGGAGTCTCCAATTCTGTTACAGAGATAAACTTCCTATGGCTTGGGGTGTACCACAACAGACTGAGTAACGCCAGAAAACAATCTTTTCCAATATGCAAGAGAAATAAAGACATCTAACACTAAGGGATATGAGGCGTACCTTATTTTGGACGGTTGATGTAGATCCCCATTAAGCTTTTCCAACACGCTTGCATTCACAATTCGATCTCAACAACAACAAACAAGACAAGCATGCTATATATCAAAGTGTTAGGCATACTCTAGCATATATAAACAATCATGTATAAGCAAATAAATACATCCATGGATACAATATTCATATTTATGCACATGTATTGGACAGGAAATGGATTTTTCTATTAATAAAACATAGATACAATAGTGACAACCTCTGTCGGCACTTCTTCAAACCCGAGAAACCAAGTCCTCCACCTGGGCCTCCACTAATTCAATCCTCCATCACAATGGCAAGCTTACAAAGCAAGGCAAGCTTGGGAAGAGCAACATTGTGTGCTCCAAAGGGACAAAGGGATGCAAACTCAAGCATAAACAAGTGAGGCAACAATGGACTATAGTTTCCTTGTTCTCCAATTTCTCCTCCTTCAATGTATCCAAGAGGCTCAATATATAGCACTCCAAATAGGTAATGGAGGGTCAAGTCCGAGCGTTCTCAAGGCATATGGAAGGCCAAGAGTCAAGTTATTCGGGACTCTATGAGGAAAACTCCAAAAACTTTTGGCTTTATCCACATTTCTCGATGTACGTGGGTTTTGGCTCAAAAGCTGCGTATACACGCGAGTATAGCTTTAAAAGTCGTGTATACACATAAACAGGTGTTTTTTGGGGACTTTCTTGGGACATCAAAGTATAATATTAACAAAGGGGGTCCAAGGAGTCTGTAGAGGGACACGTAAGGCCATAAAGACGTGATCTACCAGGTGTGGTAAAATCAGCTATAACACATAGTATCTTCCTTTCTTTTCCTATAGACTAAGAACCCGATTTAAGTCCCCATCTAGGATAATATTAGGAGGGGCATAGACTTCTAGAAATTCCACTAAAGTGTTCCAACCATCCTTTTTTTCCATGTAATGAACTGGAATATAACTATTGAAGAGAGTGATACTGACTTTGGAATGAAGGTGTAAAAGTTCTATGAAAATCCAGTGTTGAGAAAGAATTGAGCAAGGTGAAATCATTTTTGTTCCAAAGAGTGGCTAGACCCCCTGAGGCTCCTCTAGCGCTGATCACTGAGCTTACTTGTTTTTTCCAGTGCTTGCAGCTGAGAGAAAGAAGTTCTTCTTCCTCTAGTTTGGTCTCTTGGAGCAAAAGAATGCCCGTGTGTTCCATTTTCAATAAATCTTTTACAACTTTTACCTTGTTTGGACTTCCAATTTCTCTGCGATTCCAAGAGACAAGTTTCATTACTTACTTTGAGTGTAGGTGGAGGTTCCCCCTCTATTGCTTCGGGTCCAGGGGTTCTTGTTGTAAACCCCCTCCAAAGTGGCTTGATTTCCTTGCATGTTTTGCCTTTCTGCTTCTTCTTCTCATAATTCCTTGTTTTTTTTCTCCCCTGGCGCTTGTAGGGTTTTTCAAAGGTATCTTCCTTTGAAGTGGAGATTGCTTTGTGTGAACGCCTCTTTTCCATTTCAACATAAGATGGGGAGGAGGCCTGACTTTTTGAAGGGGTAAAGAAGGAGGGAGAGGAAGAGATGGGTTCTGGAATTACTGGTGGGATTTCTGGCTCTGTTTCAACTTGGTCCTTAGTAACTTCTCCTTCTTCCGTTGTCCCTTATTCTTCCAATATGGCTTGAGGTTCCCCTTCATTGTCCAAAGGGGTGAAAGGATTCGAGGGATCCCCCTTGTTTTCCTCTTGGGTCTTTTTAGGGCTTGGCGGATAGGTCTCGAGGCCGGAGGTGACTTAGAAGGGCCTTTTCCTTGTTGCCCCCCTTTCCCTTTGAATCTGGGGTTGTTTTTACACCCCGAAGTCTTTTGGACTATCTGCCATTGCGCTATTTTGTTGGCTTCTACTGACTCCTCTCCTTTTTTTTGCAATATCTAGTGAAATGTCCGTAATCATGGTAGTACCTTCATTTGAAGGGTAGTGGCTCATAGTCAAGCTCTTGTATATGTGACCAATCTGCCACTGTTAGTTTGATTTCCTCTAGAAGACCAACTTCCAGATCCATTTCAACACAAAATACAAGCACATGAATACTGATCCCTCCTGCAACTATGTCATTTAACTTTCCCAGAGTGTTCCCTATGGCTTCCAAGGATTCCAAACTCCAGCAGTGGAGGGGGATATGTGGAAATCTCACCCAAATCGGGACTATTGAGGGGATACCATGAGCTATATCAAAATTGGGGGTCCATTTGTTAAGATACAACCCTTGAGGCCCCATGAAGTAAGGTCCATTCATAAAAATAAGTTCATTGTCCTCTTTGCTGTTAAAAACGAAAACAAAAAATCATTTTCCGACAAAATAATTACTAACTTCCTCCTTGATCAAGGGTTTCCTGTTTCACTCAAATCTCGCTAGCTCATTCGGTTAAGGTGTGGGTCTTGTCAGAAAGGCGACCCAAGTTCAATCCCCTTAGGGGTGAGTTAGTTGGGAGGAGACACCCAAAAATTCCAACCATCATAAGGGTTGGTGTGTCCTAGGCCGGGTGCGATCCCCAGGTGACTTTGACGGCTTAGATGCCCCTAGGTTGCCGGTTATCTTAGCCAATGGTGGAAATCCACTGGCCACGAGTGATGGACATTTCTTGCAAAAAAAAGGGTTTCTTGTTTCTTTTAACCCAGGCCTCAACCGCCTTTGGAGAGGGCCATAAGCCTGTGAACTGTCCTATCAGGCCTTTTTCCGCAAGGTTAAGTGCCATCATGCAAGATCTGGCCATAGGGAGGGACACTGGGGGTATTTTCGAGAGCTTCTTTACAAATTTTTGTTGTCTTGAGGTCGCTTGCTTCTTACCTTGAGCAGCCATGAGTTTCCAGAAATCTGCTAACTCTGGAGGAACAAGAGGCGACAAGGGTGGAGGAGGATGTGACCCCCCTCCCTCAGCCATAACAAGAGTCCTAGTAGCGACGCACCCTAGAGCTTCAAAGCAGTGTGATTTTAACTTTTTTTAAGTCGAAATTCACAAAATGTTGACCCAAAGGTATATCAATATTTCTTACTTTTATCTTTCATATTATTATCTGATTCCTTTCTCTTCATCTTCGAAAATATTGAAATTGAGGATAAAATATGAATATGAGTACAAGTTGCTAATTCACATATGTACTATTGATTCTTTCTTAATGGGGTAAGTATCTGAATGAATCCTTGATCAGTAAGGTAAGTTATCCACTTTTACCACGGGTTGATCCCGCTAGCCACCTAGTTTATTTTGTTAGCTAGGTCGGCTTCACATATTGAGAGAGGACCTTCTAAAGCTTTCAAACATTGGTAAATATGATATTGATGAAGAAACAAGGAGCTCCATTCGTGGAGTTTAAGGAAGGAAAGTCGTCAATCAAAATTGAGTGAGTGACGATTCACAAGGAGCCATAAGCCGATAATAATGAGATGTTGAATTTTAAAGTCTCGTATTTTTTATGGAGAAATTACGTATATAACAACAGAGGCACTTCCTCCGGCACTAGGTAAACTAGGAGTCCAATGACGAAATTGTCCTTTTGATCATATTCAACGTACTATCTCCTTTAGGATAAATAACTACATATACACAAATAAGGAGAATATTATATAATTTCATGTATACCTAATACAACTTTTTTGGCATTTTGATTTGATCAGTGCAAACCTACTCCATTTGCACGACGACCTAAATTCCTAAGACTTATGAATCATGCCATTTCCAAATTCCAATATTTTGGATAGTGAGCCAAATTTTTGAAGGTTAATTGATGTCCCAATTCATGAAGGCTCATAAGACATTTTTTATTTGTGTCAAAGGATTTTAATGGTATCACTAAACTTTATATCTTATGAATTTAAACACATAAAATTTATATTAATGGATAATTGAGCTGCTATATGGGGGAGATGTTGTAACATTTCTACTTAATAAAATAATAAAAATTAAAAATTTTAATTATCCACCAAAATAAATGCCAACAAAAAACAGCCCAATATGGAAGAGATGTTGTCATGTTCCTACCTAACAAAACAATAAAAAAATAAAAAATACAATTATCTGCTATCTCCCAAACACAAATGTAAACAAAAAAAATCAACCCAATATAAAAGAGATGTAATGTTCTTACTTAACAAAATAATAAATTTAATTATAAAAAAAATGATTTTAACCTTACACTTCAATGTTAAAAGGGCCAGGAAGGGTTCAATTTTGAATTGATCCGGAGTTGGAATGCGTTCCACCGCCGTATCCACGTTGACCGAAAGGAGATCTTCGCATGCTTGCCGCCAAGTCCAGTTACTGGTCCACGTGTCGACGGAGCCACGTCATCAGTGGCACCTAGATGCCCTATTCGTATATAAATCCGTGATCACAGTCGTAGTTCTTCTCTGAAAATACTTAATACCCGAGCGTTCATAAGGCGGCGGAGGCGATCTCACAGATCCATAATATCTTCGCCTATTTTTATCACGGGAATCTTCTTTTCTGCGTCTCATTTAAGGTAACCCAGCTTTTCTGTTCGCTAAATTAAGCTCCGGATAGATAGATTTTCTCATTTTTACGGCCCTATGTATTGCCTTTCGATCTTTGAGGAGATTTTGACAAAAATATTGCAGATCGAGGGTTTCTCAGAGCGAAAATAAGATAAAACTCGGAAATGGCGGGTGTGGATCAGTCCGGGAACAACTTTGACGCCAAGAGCTATGACAAAAACATGCAGAGTGTGTAAGTATAACAACTGATGTTCTTGATTTCTTTTGCCTTTATATTTGTCTTCGGGTTGTTAGGGTTTATTTGATTTTGATATTTATTTCCATGTGAAAATTTTGATATTGTGGTTTCTCGGATTTTCAAAACTGTTTTATGGTTTGATTAGGCCGGGTTTCAATGTTTGTCTTTCTTCTTACCTTTTCTATATGGAATTTAAAGTTTTGCATTTGCAGAGTATGGATTCCGATTATCCCTCTTTTCGTCCTTTCGTTTCCTTCTGTTTGATAGATGTTTTTCCAGTAAAATCCTATCGATCTACCAATTAGGTCATGGTTGGCTTTTCAGACCACTCATCAAGGCTCAGTTCCCTATGGGCACGAATAAGCTTATAAATAAGCTTACAGGTGCCCTGGGTGATTTTGGGTGATTTTGACAAAAGGTTACCTGGTTGCCAAGGTCCCTATCTTTAGTGCTTTTTCCTATTAAAGGTTAGTTTTATCTGTTAAAAATGGGTCGCTTCGGGTGGCTGACAATGCTTCTGGAGTTTAAAGAGAGCACTTAAAAGGAAATCCTATCCAACTATCTTACTGTATGGTATAAAGGTTCTTCTGTTTGATCTGCCTCCTCTAATGCAGAACTTGGAATCTCTGTCTCCTTCTGTTTGGTGGGTTGACGTATTGCACTGGGCTGTGTAGTATTACCTCTTTTATATGGTCTACTTTTTTAATAAGTTAATGGGAGATATTAATTTTCCTGGTTTTCTCATTCAACTACATTGGTTCCTATTGAACACTCAAAATCTATTTTGGAATGGAATTTCTGTTGTGATGCTGGTACCAGAGCTTGAACAAGAACTGAGGTTCCTTTTTTTTTAATCCGTGGGGTTTTGTTGTATGTTTAAATGGCTTGATTTTTGTATTGTCAAATCTGCTTCAATGCCCCATGTTGGGATTTTATTTGTATAAAGTTTCCATGAATTATCCTAAACAACAAAGCTTTTGTGTTGATATAATTCTTGATATGGTTAGTGACCGATTCTATTAATTATGATTTTTCGCGTTTTATTAATTTTAGGTTTATCTCATGCTGTCTCTAATCTTTATTCATCATATATCATATTACGTATAGATAGATATATAGGATTCCTTCCCTTCCTATAGCAGTAATCGCTTGCAACAATCACTTCCCGCTAATAACCCGATAAAATAATTCATTCTCGACCTAGCAGCAAACCCCACCTAGTTATATATGCCCAAACCTCTTCCTTTAGCCAGGCATGCTTAGTCGTTGCAAAGCAGCACTATTTCTCTTTTCGAGGGGTTGAGGGCAAATGAGCTTCACCCCCATCCAGATACGATTGATTAATTTAGACAGCAGCCAGACAACCAACATTGCCATCTAGATTAGGAATAATTATAGCAAAGAAGACGGAATCTATTTGTTTTCTTCGTAATTGGGACTTATTATGAAACTTTGAGGTAGGTTAGGTGCATCGCCTTAAGTAAAATTTGATATCACCAAGCATGATTTTTGTTTTGTGTGGCAGCCTTGGAGGAGGAGAAGAACTTTATTCTACCTGGGAGGAAGTTAATGAAACCTTTGACTCCATGGGGCTTCAGGAAAACCTTCTAAGAGGAATCTATGCATATGGTATGTGATAAGAACTTCTAATGATATCTATGGCCAGAAGGCTACATTTCTATCTGTTTTCTCAAATTTTGAAATCAGCAAACAATAAAATAATTGTTAACTGTTGTCTTAGAAATACTATTTTTATAACCACTTATTATAGGCAATTGTTTCAATGCATATGTGTAGACCATAAGGGGTTGGATTGTTATTTAACCTCTATTAACTCTGAATTTACAGGTTTTGAGAAGCCATCAGCTATCCAACAGAGAGGGATTGTTCCTTTTTGCCAAGGTCTTGATGTTATTCAGCAAGCGCAATCAGGAACAGGAAAGACTGCAACTTTCTGTTCAGGAATTCTACAGCAGTTGGACTACAATGTTCCCGAGTGCCAGGCGCTAGTTTTGGCCCCAACTCGAGAACTAGCCCAGCAGATAGAGAAAGTTATGAGGGCACTTGGTGATTACCTTCAAGTAAGAGTACATGCATGTGTTGGTGGGACAAGCATCCGAGAGGATCTCCGTATTCTACAAGCTGGTGTTCATGTTGTTGTGGGAACACCAGGTAGGGTGTATGACATGCTGCGGCGTCGTGCCTTGCGTCCTGATTCAATCAAAATGTTCGTGCTTGATGAAGCAGATGAAATGCTATCACGTGGATTTAAGGACCAGGTAACATTTAAGTTCTAGCCATTAATAATTAGGAATTGTGAATTTCTTTTAATGGCATTTTTAATGTGAAATTTTCCTGCTTTGGGCTCAAATTTATTGTTTTATTCTTATCAGATATATGATATATTTCAATTGCTACCTTCAAATCTCCAAGTTGGTGTCTTCTCGGCCACCATGCCTCCTGAAGCGTTGGAGATTACAAGGAAGTTTATGAATAATCCAGTCAGGATTCTTGTCAAAAGAGATGAGCTTACTCTGGAGGGTATCAAACAGTTCTATGTCAATGTAGAACGAGAGGATTGGAAGCTTGATACACTGTGTGACCTATATGAAACTTTGGCAATCACGCAGAGTGTGATTTTCATCAATACCAGGAGAAAGGTAGATATGCTTACAGATCAAATGCGAGCTCGAGATCATACAGTGTCTGCAACCCATGGTGACATGGATCAGAACACAAGAGACATCATCATGAGGGAATTTAGGTCTGGATCTTCTAGAGTGTTGATCACCACTGACCTGTTGGCCCGAGGTATTGATGTACAACAAGTGTCACTTGTTATCAACTATGACTTACCAACACAGCCCGAAAACTACCTCCACCGTATCGGTCGTAGTGGACGATTTGGCAGAAAGGGTGTGGCCATCAACTTTATTACCAAGGACGATGAGAGAATGCTGCAGGACATCCAGAGGTTCTATAATGTGCTAATTGAAGAATTGCCCAATAATGTTGCTGATTTAATATAAATATATTGCAGAAGCAACCCATCTGTACGATGCAGTGAGTTGAGTACACTTGATCTTCTGGGCTGAATGCTCTCCTCTTTCTTGCCCATCTGTACGATGCAGTATGCAGTGAGTTGAGTACACTTAATCTTTTGGGTTGAATACTCTTCCTCCCACTTGATTCTGAAAAATGTTGACAACTATTTTGTGTGGCCCGAGTAATCTATTACTTGGACCTTTAGTAACTGTATTGCTTTGTTGTAATATCATATGAGAGGGAGCCATTTTAAGCTCTTTATTGCCCTCTCAAAGATTTTATTAGTTAATATGCATAAGATGAGGTTAAGAGATTGTACTCTCTCAGTTTTTATAACTTAATATGCATAATATGAGGTTGAGAGAGTATAGTGAGTGGATTTCCTAAACTGATGTCATTTATATATTGATTTTTTATGGATCAGACTTGTTAGAACATGTGCCTTTTTTACCAATGTAAATCTATCTTGTTTATGCATTTTGATTAAGCACGCCTTTTGCAGCTGCTGTCTGCATATTTAGTTTAATACTAGGTAATATTAATGAAGAGTAGTTGCTGAATTCTATCATATATATATATATATGTTGAATCTGTATCTAATATATCCAGTGACAGCAATCATATTTTATTGATTCTTATATTGCTGGTTCTATTGTATGTAATGTGGGTTGTAAGCTACGTGTAACTCATGCGATGAGATACCGATGTTTTTTCCATCATATTGAAGCCAAGTACTAGAAGAAGCCTGAGTGAAATACCTGCGTTGTCTCTTGTTTTTAGGGATCTTAGTTGTCTCTTGTTTTTGGGAATCTTAGTATTGCATTGCCTATTTTGATGCATTGGTCCTTCTCAATCCTCCTTGAACAGGCAGTGAAACTGCTACCTGAAAAAACGCGAAATATATAATATATTGTATATGGCATGGTTCTCGTGTGAGATCATTGAATTTCTGTCTTTTCTAAGTGTGGTTTATATACACCAACTTTGTTGTGTAAGCGCTTTCAATAGTGGATTGAGGTTATCTGGGGCTTTTAGATCGGTTTAACGCGGGTCACATGTCCTACTGATCTCGTGGACTGGTTAGATCTTCAGGAATAAAATTGTAGTCGTTACATTTGGCCGATACAGCGTGTACAATATCAGAGCATTGCAAATGAAAGTCTGAGATTTTGGATCTTCTTGATTGAGTGATCCAAATGCGTTTTTTTGTTTTATCGAGCATCCGAAGACATGCCACAACATGGACAAAAGTGCAAATTGTGCATTGTCCATATTTTGGGGATCTGCTTTGTTGTCTTAAAGTCGTTTTCAATTATCGTTGTTGATTCAATAATCTCTTTCTTGGGACGACTCTTGTAATCGCCATGGGCGTCCTTGTGTGTTTGCTTAAGTTTTACCTCTTTAATATTTTAATATTTTACAACAGACAAGTGAAATTGCCCCATGATGGAATGAAAATCCCACATGAAACTTAAGGTAGTCGATAATCATTTCAGAGAGGTAGTTCCTCACAATGGAACAAGTGAACTTGCTACAGGATAGAATTGAAACCCCACATGAAGCTGAAGGTAGTCGACATCATTGGAGAGAGGTATTTCCTCACAATGGAACAAGTGAAATTGCTACATGATAGAATGAAAATCCCATATGAATCTCAAGGTAGTCGACTTCATTGCAGAGAGGTGTTTCTCGCAATGGAACAATATTAGGATTCAAGAGATCTCTTATCCTCAAGAATTTAATGGGAGGGTATAGTTAGGATTCAGTAGTTGACATACGGTACATACAAGTGAAATTGCTAATGGATATAATGGTAATCCCATGTGAATATTGAGGTGGTCGTTGAGATAATAGTTGACATACAGTACATACAAGTGAAAGTGAAACTGCTGACGAATAGAATGAAAATCTTATTTGAATGTTAAGGTAATTGAGATATAGTACACAGTGTAGAGAGAAATTTTCGTCACAAGGGAACAATGGTAGGATTTAATAGTTGTGATATTTACAAGAGAGATTTCTAACCGTCGAGACTTTAATGGGAGGGTACCTTTTCTTATGGGGCACATAGATTGGTTCAAGGAAATGTAAGAATTCCAATGTTCTACCGAGTCTTTTGAATGTGGGGTAGCAGGTCTGGCAAAACGCAACCAGGGGGTGGATGTGTGTAGACTAAAGCTGTTGGTGAAAGGCAACTAGGGGGGTGTGGGGTGGATGGGTGGAAACCAAGGCTATTAGGAGCATGGAGCACAATTTTGAAAAAAAGTAGTAATGCACAGAAAGCAACAATTTTGAAAAGAGATTGCTTTATGTGCATTCTTTGTCGTCACCCATCCAACTTCAAGTAGTAATGCACATAAAACAATCTTTTGTGCAGTTTACTTTTAGCTTGTTTCTCTTCACACTGTAGATGAAGCTATTAGTGCTCCAGCACCTCTCTACGCAGAAAAAGTGTTAACAACATGTGAAAGCAGTCTCATTAGCTATTTATACAAATGTGTGGTAGAGGAGCCATTACATGTTCCACCATTTGTTAGTTTTTAACCATCTCAATCTCTACTTGCATGCATGTCAACAAAGACTTCATGTTCATTGATATACTTGCTCATTTACTTCATACTTTGTACGCTCCTCTTCATTAGGCACCAACTTGTCTAAAACCAGCATATACCCATTTTGGATGTTTGGATTAGCGTGTGGTTCCATTATCCCCACCTCAAGGTGTTGGTTTGGTCAACCAAGATGGAGAATATTACAGGAGTGTAAGAACCTATGCCAAGGCATGGAGTAGAACATTCAAATTATCCCATCGTTTGATCACATGTTCATGGATATGATCATACAAAATTGCACTTCTCATCTCAATAATGTCTTTGATATAGCCTAGCTTCTTGTCTATTTGCTCATACACCTCCCCAGTCGTTGTCTGATCTATATCTGCAACATGAATCATAGTATAAATGGGCTTGGTAAATTGCAAAAAAATTGCAACTTGTTTCCAAAACTGACCATTAGGAACGATGTCCTCCATCTCTTGAAATTCATGTTTATTAGACGCAGATGCAACCTTGGGCAAGGTGTGGAACAATGTCTTTCAACCTTGCCATGAATCACTTGACAACATACTAGCCAATGCCACTCTTACCTTTAAAAGGCACTTGAAGGTGAGGTAATAGCTAGCAAATCTAGTCTTTGCAATCTTAAGTAGCTCCAGCTTAGAATGATTGCATACAATGTGGTGGCCCATGCTATGATATCATTTTTTCTTCCCCCTCTTTTACAATACATCGATCCATCTATTAATCATGGTCCTTCATCTTAGTAATATCATGCATTAAGAGATTCAATGTGTGAACCAAACACCCTTACCAAAATATGTTAGGGTACATATCCTTAATGATTACTCTTTCTCCCTTACACTCAGTGGTGTTATCATTGATGACTTGAATGGCATTGTATGACCGAATCTTTCGAATGGTTTTAATTAATAATTTTTTGATATTAATACCAATGTTATAAAGATTTGAGTAGTCATAGGTTGAAAGGAAAACTACACCAATAATAAAGGCACCAAGACTATTTATCAATGGCTTACCTTTAACATTTGTTTAACCATTAGATACAATGGGTACCTAATATTTGGTTCAATCATTTGTAAATTGTCCTGGGGCACTATGGATTTTGGCTCTTTCCCTATCAAGTCCTATGGTTTTGGCTTCCTTATAATTGGGGATACTGTAATCTTGCATTGTTGATGGTTAGTACCATTTCATGCCAATAGGGTGAACAAAAAGCATTGACGCTCCCCTCCCCTAATCCCTCACTCAAGAGGGAAGAAGTGGGTTTGAGAGAGTCGGCCGTTAGTTACACCATTTTGCTTGCAGAAAATGTAGAGGGCAAGCAAAAACAAGAAACTTTGGGTCTACATAAATCGCTGTCATATTTGGTCACATGCATAGAGAAACTTGAAATTTTTTGCATCCACATTATCCTTACAACTTTGGTTAGGGAAATCTAATTTTGTTCAACCCCTTGAATGCATAGGCAAGAATCCATTAACATTGAGGGTCACTAAATATTTTATGTGAGCCTAAGGTCTAAAATTCAACCTCAATTTTGGGATTCATTTTGTGCATCCTCCTTTTCCTTCTTGTATGTGTTTTTTCATTGCCACTTCATCATACATTTTGACTCTAATAGTTTACCTTCATCCTACGGAATAGTCTCACAAAGATGCTTTCTCACAGTTGTGTATGAACTTGAATAAGTTTTATTACAATGGGAGCATATAAATTTTGTGGTTCCACCCCATTTTTCTTCCCCAAGCTTTGTCACATATTTCCACAAAGATGTTGAAGTCTCTTTGTGTTTCTGTTCATTATCATTATCAGCTTCATACTCATCATCCCCTTCCATTTCTTTCTCCTCTCCGCTATATGTGCCATTGCATACTTCTGATTTTTCTTTATCATTATTAGTATTTTGATTTCCCAATACCATCATCATGATAAAAAAAAAATTGAAAAATAAATAAACCATAAGCCCATTTTTTTGAATTTTTAGAATAACTGGTTAGCCTGGAGAAATGAGTGAAAAAAAAGAAAACGTTTATATATTCAACATACCAAATGTACTAATTTACAAACATATGAAAAATAAAATTTAAAACAAACAAAGAATGGATTTTAGATCCTACATCTTCATCTCCCCAATGGTGGTCGATTGTAACCAATGCACCCTTCAATCTCTCTTCAAATCTTACAATTCCTTACCAGACATGGGCAGCCTTAAATTAGTTTATTTTATTTTTAATTTGGCTATTTTATTTTTATTTTTAAAATGTGTGGGTGGATTTGCTATTGATTTACTGGATATTATTTTCAAATGCCGACCTTGTATATGTAATTGATTTCTTGAAGAAATTGTATTATATGAAAATTGATTTTGAAGATGGCCAACTTGTTATGTCCTCGACAAGGGGATATATATGAATCGCTCACGAGGTTTATTTGATGCAATTTGTAGTAATTTAAAAAAATACATAGATGTTAGACTAAGGTTGTGTAATATTTTTTTATTTTTTTAGTTTGTTAAATGTCTATTTTTTAAGCTTATTATTGGTCTGGTCAACATGACATTGCCTTGGATTTATGTACCCAAGGACCCGGCGGCGTGGCTGGTATCGGCTATGTTATAGTATTTCTCATAAACAATACCTATATTTTAGATTTTGCGATCCCTCCTTTAATATTTAGGTTTGCATCTTTATTGATGGGCTCCACTCCTGCTGCACATTGACCCTGGTTGCCACGCCCAAAGCATTTTGCAGATTAATCTGGATTTATGGGTTTGATCCACCCTGTACACCCCTGCGTGTCGACCCGGAACATGAATTCATGTTGTGATATAGAAGTGGGCGTTTAATGAGAGTATTAAGTAATCAACATGCTAATGGATCTCACTGAGAACAAGAATTCATATTGTGATATAAACTAGGAATTCATGTTGTGATATTAAACAGCTACTATGCTAGGATATCCGCATGAAGGATTCCACACGCGAGAGAGAAGTGGGTGTTTAATGAGACACGCTAGAGAGAAGTGGGTATTTAATGAGAGTATTAAGTAATCAACACGCTAATGGATAGTACTAAGTTGTTGGCATCTACCAGTGGCACTAATGGAGTGTTACACGCTTACTCTGTTTTCTAATTTCTCCATTTATTATTGATTAGACTTGGTGATAATGCCTGGTTTATATGTGGAGGTGTGAAAGAGATGGTGCACTGGGCATCTTTTAACAGCAGTACCTGTGAGAACAATGAGATACTGAAGGTTGATTTTCAGGTGTGGTCCATGAAAATCATTACTGTTGGCCATATCCTTCACCTGGACCATGGAAACCGAAGATAAGTAATGTTTTTTTGTGTGGCAAATAGAGAATCAGTAACGTGGAATTTAAGGGGTTTAGATGCATGTGACTATAGGGCAGGTGTTCTTATCTTGGGACATTAATTGGAATTTGTATTTTTTGGTTTAAATTGACCTATCCCTGTCTGCAATTACCTATGAAGATATAAAATGGCACTCATGCATGAGACCTGCATTTCTCGGTATGTGAACTGCCGCTGCCCCTGTCTATAACTATAATTTCGAGTGAAGATATTAAACGGCACTCATGCATGAGACCTGCATTTCTCGGTATGTGAAGTGTTGCCACAATTTGCATTGTTGTCGCTGTTGCTTGTCATAGAAGCGTTGTTTCTGCTGCCACAATCTCGTTCTAAATGAAAATATTTATTTATCCACGCGGTATCTGTGGAAATTGAACCCAGTGATAGAACAATTTTACTCACAACAATTATCAATTGTACATGCAAAATCACTCACAAAAGAGACTAAATATGGAGCTGAACACTAAACTGTATTGAATAAGTGTACAATAGCCAACCTTGTAATAACATAGGCTACTGCATTAAATAATTACATAAGGGATTCGAATGCATGAGGAGGCAATTCAAATCTAGTCAAAAGTAGTCTTACTAAAATTAAGCAATTCCCCCATAGGTGCATAAAGTAGTTTTCAAATCAGCGAAGGAGCTCACGAATTGGCAAAAGCACTTAGGCAAGCTAAAAGGTGATGGAAAGACAACTCATACATGTTTTTCATAGGAGAAAAGAGTGGAGGATGTGGAGGACAAAAAACTAGTTAACCTCACCTAGTCAAACTTTCCCAATTGCCTTGAAGCACTGAAAAAGCAGGCAATAAAGCAGAAAAAGCAGAAGGGCGCCTAGGAGGTCAGGAATAAAGCAAAATTGATTCCTTGAGGTTTCCCAAGCGCTCCATGAGTCAAAATAGGCAAGTTTGACCACTATGGATAGGTAGATGACAACTTGCATAAGGTGGAATCATGAAACTAGGCAAATAAGACAAAAATGATTAATTTAATGTCTAAGGTAGCTAACTATGGGTTGATTATTTTAACACCCCCCCTTAAGCTTGACTTATGAGTAATATATCAGAAAATTATAGGGCCTAGCAACAAGGCTTAGTCACCCTTTACATACTGCATGTCCATTTAAACAAGGAAAGAGGCAAAAACCACATGGAAAAATCCTCCCTTAAACATGGACTGTAAAACAAAATTTGGAAATCTTGTCTTCACTCATGCTTCACAGCATGATCAGCAATCCCCAGCAGTGATTTGAGATTGCTGAAGGTCTTCTCACAAAATGCTTTGGTGAAGATATCAGCTACTTGTTCTGAAGATGAACAGAAGAGTAGGTGAATGGTGCCATCATGCACAAGCTCTTTGCTGTAGTGCATATGGATCTCAATGTGTTTGGTTCTCTGCTTTTGAACTGGATCATTGTAGATTCGAATGGTACTCTGGTTATCACAGTAGATGGTAGTTGAGTACTCTGATTCGAAGCCACACTCTCCAAGTAACCCCTGCAACCATAAACATTGAGTAGCTGCATTTACAACTCCTCTGTACTCTGCTTCTATAGATGAGAGTGCAATGGCACTCTGTTTCTTGCTTGACCAGCTGATTGGCCCTTCTGCAAGCATGAACACATATCCTGATGTGGACTTTCTGTCTGTGCTATCACCTGCCCAATCACTGTCAGTAAACCCAATCAAATCAAGATCAGATTTTGCTTTATAGAAGATCCCATGTGTCCCTGTTCCCTGAACAAAGTTAAGGATCATTTTGGCTGCTTTCCAATGGATCTCATGAGGCTGATCCATGTATCTAGAAGCCACACTTACTGCATAAGAAAGATCAGGTCTAGTATGTGTAAGATACAACAAACATCCAATCAATTTCCTATACAGTGTATTGTTTACCATAGGTGAAGAATCAACTTCTTTCAGCTTCACTCCTGAAAGGAAAAGAGTCTTGCTTGGCTTGCAATCCTTCATTTTGAATTTGTTCAGCAAATCCAAGGCATACTTGGACTGGTGCACCTTGATTTTAGCTTTGGTTTGAGTAATCTCAAGCCCCAAGAATTGGCTTAAGAGCCCCAAATCTGTCATGGAGAAGGCTTGGTTCATTGCACCCTTCAAGGAAGCAATCTCATCCTTTGAGCTTCCTGTAATGAGAAGGTCATCAACATATAACACAATGATCATTAATGAACCATTAATTAACTTCAAATAGACATTTGGATCTGATTTGCACCGAACAAAATTCAGTGATAGCAAGAAGCTATCAATCTTGGCATACCAAGCCCTGGGGGCTTGCTTTAGCCCATACAATGACTTTCTCAACCTGCACACAAGAGATGGGTTAGTAGCAAATCCTTGAGGCTACTGCATGTATATCTCTTCAGTGAGATCTCCATTCAGGAAGGCACACTTTACATCCATGTGATGTACCTCCCATTGCTTTGAAGCTGCAATGGCTAAGGCTAGCCTGATGGAGTCCATCTTTGCCACTGGTGCAAAGGTCTCATTGTAATCTATGCCATGAACCTGTGAGTAGCCCTTGGATACCAATTTGGCCTTGTACTTCAGAGGTGAACCACCAGCAGCAAATTTGGTCTTGTACACCCACTTACACTGAACTAGCTTCCTCCCTGGGGGAAGATCCACTAGCTCCCAAGTGTTGCTCTTCTGGAGTGAGCTGAACTCTTCCTTCATGGCTGCTTGCCATCTTGGATCTCCTGCTGCATCTTCATATGTCTGAGGATCTGATTCCACCATCAGATAGCATTTCTCAGCAAACATAGGATCCTTCATGCACAGAGCACTCTCAAATTGAGATCTAGTCCTCCTAGGGTCATTGGGATTCCCAGCTAGCTCTCCTGCTGCATGAATGGCCTTGGCTTCCCATTTTGGCCTTGTAGGGATGTTAAGATCTACAATAAACTCATCACTATCAGACATATCAGAATCAACATGTTCAACAATCTCTTCACTTACTTTCAGAGGATCTAGTGGTGAAAAGGCTTCTCCAACTTCCACTGCTGCTAGGGGTTCTTCTTGAAACTGAACACACTTTTCGATGAAGGCTTTGTTTGTGCTCAAATTTATCAGCTTGTACCCTTTTGAATCTTTAGAGTACCCAACAAATAGACACTCTTGGCTTTGGGGCTGTAAAGCCTTCCTCTTTTCTGTTGGAATTCTAGCCCAAGCCCTTGAGCCAAAAATCCTGAAATGGGTCACATCTGGCTTGTGCCCACTCCATGCTTCGAAAGGAGTCATACCATCAAGTTGTTTATGAGGCACCCTATTCTGGATATAGGCTGCGCAGTTGATAGCTTCGGCCCAGTACTTTGGTGGCAAAGTTTTGGCCTCCATCATGCATGTTGCCATCTCCTTCAGTGATATGTTCTTCCTCTCAGCAACACCATTTTGCTGTGGTGTGTAAGGGATAGAATGCTGCATCTGAATACCTGCATCTGCACAATACTGAATAAACTCAGACTTGACATACTCACCACCATTGTCAGATCTGAGGACCTTGAGTTTCCTCCTAGACTGGTTTTCAACCAAAGCCTTAAAGACTTTGAAGAGGCCAAAAACTTCAGACTTGTGTTTCAGGAAGTAAACCCAGCAATACCTGGAAAAGTCATCTATGAAAGTCAATGCATATTTGGCCTGACTCATGGACATATGAGGGAATGGGCCAACAACATCACTGTGGATCAACTCGAGGGGTGCAGAGGTTCTCTCATGACTAGCTCTCTCAAATTTATGCTCTGGGTGTTTTCCTAGGATACAACCTTGGTAGACTCCTTTGGAAAATTTTATCTTTGGTAACCCTATGACCATCTCTTTTTCACTAAGATCAGAAAGATACTTGTAATTTAGGTGGCCAAATCTTTCATGCCAAAGCTTGCTTGTTTCATTAGCATGAATCAAAAGAGTAGAGGGGTTTGAGTAGAGTAGGAAGTGTGAGAACATGTATACCTTCGAAGTATGATTCGCAACTCCTTTTGCAATGACTTTACCACTTGAGATCTCTGTGATCTCAACTTCATCAGGGGAGAATATGACCTTCTTTGGAGACCCAATGTGGGTCATCTGATACACTGATAAGAGGTTGGAGGCAAGACCAGGAACATACAACACATTGCTGAACTGACCATGATCAAGATCAATCCTCCCTTTGCCCAAACTTTCAATGAGAGAGTCATCTCCTAGTACTATTGGTGGACCTTTCGACATGTCAAGCGAGGAGAATGCCTCCTTGGTCGAAACCATATGTCTTGAAGCTCCAGAATCAATGATGAAACTAGGTGAACTTGATGTGCCAGCGACCAATGCATGAACTCTCTCTCTGTCTTCTGAACTTGATCCTCCTCTCTTCTTTGAGCTGTTTGGAAGGGAGATGCCATTCTTCTCCAGGAGTTGGGTCAGCGTGTCTATTTGCTTCTTCATGTAGGAGCTCTCAGTATGATTGCCCTTATTGCAGTATACGCACTTGATCATTTCTACTTTATTCTTCTTCTTCTGGTAGTTCTTCTTGGAACCTTGTGGCTCCTCCGGAGACTTGTTCTTGTCTCTCTTTTGCTCAGGTGGCTTTTTAGCTTTCTTTTTGCTTTTTGAATCCACCCTCGAATCTCCAGCAACCAGAGCTTGGTCTTTGGATGGTTTGATGGTGCCCGTCATCACCAGTTTGTCTTGTTCTTGTATGAGAGATTCCATGAAATCTGTAAGGCTAGGCATCTTCTAGGTTTGAGCTGTCAACTTTGTGGCATAGAAGGTCGAAACAAACACTGAATAGTCAAGGCCAAACTTCGAGAGTATGGCCAAGACCAGCTGATCATCCTTCTTTTCGATCCCACATTGTTTTAGCTGCAAAACAAGTGCTTTGAACTTGGAGAAATAGAGTTGCAGGGATTCAAAGCTATTTGGACTCAGGGAGATCGGTTCATTTTCGATTTGATGTCCCCTCATCTCATCTGTCTTTCCAAAAAGATCAACAAGCTTCTCCCATACTTCATTCGGTGATGTCAATCCATCAAGATGGAAAATGAGGTCTCTGAAAATACTCAGACACAAGAGACCATAGGCCTCATCCCTCCTGTTGTGCCATTTTATCTTCTCTGCAGCTGCATTGGGCTCTGCTTCTGTTGCCATAGTCATCTTGTAGAGGCCTTTCGCTCTCCACAGTATCTCCATCTCTGCTTTCCATTCAAAGAAATTGAAGGGAGTCAAGATGATCTTCTGAGATTGATCCATAGCTCAGAAATTGTCCCGGCTGTCAGTAGAAGGCTCCCAGTCACTGATGTCGAACCTGCAAAACAAATTTGAAGGAGAGAAATCGATCTACAATGGCTCTGATACCATGTGGAAATTGAACCCAGTGATGGAACAATTTTACTCACAACAATTATCAATTGTATATGCAAAATCACTCACAAAAGAGACTGAATATGGAGCTGAACATTAAACTGTATTGAATAAGTGTACAATAGCCAACCCTGTAATAACATAGGCTACTGCATTAAATAATTACATAAGGGATTCGAATGCATGAGGAGGCAATTCGAATCTAGTCAAAAGCAGGCTTACTAAAATTAAGCAATTCCCCCATAGGTACATAAAGTAGTTTCCAAATCAACTAAGAAGCTCACGAATTGGCAAAAGCACTTAGGCAAGCTAAAAGGTGATGGAAGGACAACTCATACATGCTTTTCATAGGAGAAAAGAGTGGAGGATGTGGAGGACAAAAAACTAGTTAACCTCACCTAGTCAAACTTTCTCAATTGCCTTAAAGCACTGAAAAAGCAGGCAATAAAGCAGAAAAAGCAGAAGGGCGCCTAGGAGGCCAGGAATAAAGTAGAATTGATTCCTTGAGGTTTCCCAAGCGCTCCATGAGTCAAAATAGGCAAGTTTGACCACTATGGATAGGTAGATGACAATTTGCATAAGGTGGAATCATGAAACTAGGCAAATAAGACAAAAATGATTAATTTAATGTCTAAGGTAGCTAACTATGGGTTGATTATTCTAACAGTATCTATCCATGCGGCAAGGGTTTGAGGACTGGTTCGGTTTAGCAAGCAAAAGTTTAACTGTTGAAATGCGGGTTTTGTGTTTTTTTCAAGGTTTTTCATGATTCCTGTTTAAGGCCGTTTTTAATGTTTCCGTTTGGGCTTTGACTCAAAGTCCTTATAAATGGCACAGGCAAATTTCACTTAATTGCTAATTGTGGATGCTCTGTTAGTTTGAAATTTGATGATTCCGAGCTGATTTGTTGAGTGCTTTGTGAAAATGTAAGTGCCTGGACTCAACCTTTCTGTTGTTTTCTTATTTCTGTTTCTCTTTTGGTCGATTGTTGCTTTCCCTTTCTCATGTTGTTGGCTGTGGGTGCAGTGAAGGGGTAGGCTGTTTTTTATATACTATCATATCATTGTATATAAAATTTAGCCTTCAAATTTTTTTCAATATAAAAATGTTTCAAGTGGTCGTGTTGTTTAAATAATTTATTATATATGAAAGCTTATCTTTTTACATAAAATTGACATTTTAAAAATATATGAAGATATTTTTAAGAATAAATGAGATTGCAATCATCACTATTGATATATTTACTATGAACACCTAACCTAACCTATAAATAAATTATAGTTATCATGGTCATGTTAGACATCTTCAAATCTTAATATATGAATACATCTTCATATTGGTAGGTACTCATGTTTTAAAAATGTTAACCTAGTGATGTTACACACATTGTCATGCTCGCTGTTGGCAATGTGTTTTTGAGTTTTAACATATAAAATCGCTTGTACCAATGTATTAAGAGGCCTTAACCTATAAATATATACTATACAATTATATTGTACATTTATCATGAACACTTCGCAAAATATAAATAGTTGTGATGGTCATTGATTCACATTATAATGAGAACCAATTAAAGATAGTGATGATTGGAAAAACAAGGAAAATAGCTACAAAGCAGCTAGTCCCTGCCTTAAACTTATGTTTATAATTGAGATATGATATATGCTTATTGAAAAGAAAATATTTATGATATTAGTTTTGTTGTTTATTTATTATTGTAAATATTTGTAAGAAGAGTTAATAGGTAAACATCAATGAGACTTTCATGAATATAAAATTTATCAATATATTTAACAAGTGAAATTAACAACAAAGCTACTTAATACCCTTCTCCTAAAAAATGTATAAATTCTTAAAGTAATTTATTAAGATAAATTATTTGTTTTATAAGAAATTGGTTGGAAAATGGTTAAAAGATGTATGGGTTTATTATGTTTGACTATAATCATAGTCAACCATAGTAGTTAGAGAAATGATGGATTAGTGATCGAAGGCATACTAGTGCTAGTGGGTTGGTTGCTCAATGATTAATGAGTTGCTAGTGGGTTTGTTGCTCAATAATTTATGGGTTTCTGTGTTACTAATTGATGGTTAGAAGGTGTCAATGATAAAGAGGTTGATATATTAGTGGTTAAAGTTATTTTAGGTTAATGATTTAAGAAAAAATGGAACTTTACCCATATTGAACAAGTCAAATTAATTTAAATAGATATTAACTAAATATTTTTCCTATTACATTTAGCTAATATCCTATTACACCAAAAAAAAAAAAAGTTTTCAATTAGAAAGCCACCAAATATAATATCTTTAATTTACACAATCAATGAAAACTTGATTTTTATCATTTTTTAAATTCTCTTAACAATTATAAAAATAATTACTATAAAAGATTATTGAATAAAATACATTCATCTATAAGAAATCAAAGTAATTTTAAATTAAAATAATAAAATTATTTTTAATTTATTGCTAACTTAAAGAAATTTAACATTATTAAAATAAGAAATAATAAAACTAAAAGTTAAACATGTTATGTTATTCTTAATTTAATCTAGAGAATTATTGTTTATTGAAAACCGAAAATTACATTTTATCTTAAATACCTTTCTAACCTTTTTTTAACAAAAAAAGACCACATTAACAACAAAAAAAGTTTATGTATTTAGCAACATTGATACAGTGAACAACCTATTAGAACCTTCCTTCAAATTAAAAAAAAATCCTATGTATGCACAATAAGTAAACCAATACTTATTTCATGATTAAATAGTTATACACAACATATTAGTTTACATACACTCTTAAATAATCAAGATTTTAAAAGTAACTTACATTGAAAAACATAATAAGAAAAAACAAGAGCCATACAAGATGGAAGTTATAGAAATATGATACTTTTGCCATAAAATTGTAATATAAATTTTTTTATTTTGCCACAAAACTATTTAGCCATCTAATCAATTTCTCAATGTTTTTTAGAAACAAAAATAGTTGGAGAAGATGCAAAAGTCA